>CAIGRP010078308.1:0-15767 GCA_903798385.1 Fraxinus cuspidata
ATTGAGCTCTTTACTTATCTCATATAACTACTACTATCTACGTCCTACTTATGGCTGCAGGTTGGCATTCAAAACTATTGATCGCAAGAACTATAATTATTGCACAAATATTCTGTATATATGACAATGTTTTCGTGGTTTGACTTTTTTATTAAAATTATTCGGAACATGTTTTGGCGCTTGTACAAAACAATATTTTCTGTTACACAGGTTAGTGTCCATTACATTGGGAAGCTGAAGAAGAATGGAAAAATATTTGACTCAAATATTGGCAGAGCGCCCTTCAAATTTCGTTTAGGTATGTGGTGTCAAGCAAGTCTTTAAGAAATTCCCGAATTCCTTGTGTTTATGACTTAATTCATGTACTTTGTTGTTACAGGTATAGGACAAGTTATCAAGGGCTAGGATGTTGGGTTAATGGTAATTATTTTAACCCTAGGATACATACTTCATTCTAATAAATTTTACTTCTTATGGCTTGTAAATAATTTTTGATAATTTGTCCCACTTCATTTTATCACCAGGCATGCGTATTGGGGACAAAAGGAGACTCACAAAAGTTGCGAACTTTTCACAGATTTTTTGCCCGATTTCTTGTGTGTTGACTGAGATTTATATATAGATGTCTCATAATCAACACAAGAAATAATGGAACATTATTGAAACCAATATTGAGATAAAATCCTCATTCCAAATCAAAGAATTTAGATTCTTCTTTCATATTCAAATCCCCTTTGTGTTCTTAAATTTTGGTAGAAAACACAAGTGTTTAAGTGTTTTTTCTATTACAAGGTGTGTGATAAATCCTACAAACCATTTATCGGGAAACCCTTTAAGCACCAAATTCATCGAGATGGGGCAAATATCATTTGAGGACAACAATATCGTATTCAAACCTTATTGATTCTTCTTTGAAGTTGTTGATCACTTGTTTCCGGTTCTTTGAAGTTCTTCATCACTTGTTTTCTGGTTTTTCTCCCACATATTCACATAAAAGTGATTGCATTATTTGATTTCTTCTACAACCTCTTGTGTGGAAGAGCGATGATTTTCCCAACAAGTAATCTATGACTTTTCGAGCACTTGCATGAATTACAATGATTGGGAGTCGACCTATGACTCGAAACCGATACCTTATTAGGATAAACAAAAAGTTGAAAAACTATTCCAGAAGCATGACCCTAGCTGATATCACATGCCAAGTTTTAGTATTTTTGTGAATGGTAGAAAAAATGAGGAGATAAATGAATTTGGTAGATGGTCTGGGCCATTCATAAACACCATTTTTAACTGGGTCTTGTAGTAGAAATGCCCCTGTATGATGATCATTCACCAAAAAAGAAAAAGTATGAAACTTAAGATTTATATTGAGCACATGGCATATCTAACAGAGACATTGGTATCTTTTATTAAGATTGTTGCTGTTGATATTACAGATAGAGAAGTGAAATTGGAGGTAAACGGACGAGAATTGGGATGTGGGGATCGATTTGCAGATTATGATGTAGCTATAGGTAGTGTTTAGCGAAGTGGGATGTTTGGATTTGTTGGTGACGCGGGTTAAATACAAGTGCGGGTGAAAGGGTTGTTGTATATCGAACAAACAAAAAGCAAAGTTTAATCCGAAGGAGTGTGACCAAACAATATAACAAGGTGATTGGAAATATAGTATGAAAACTACAAATGAAAACAAAAGACAGTCAAGAAATAAAGAAGAAGAAGAAGATGAACAATCTGATGCAAGTGATTTTCATTCTTTCATTAAAACAAAATTGCCCCGCAACAGTGCTCACGGTTCACGGCACTTGTCTCTCAAAATACAACGGATTAAACTTGTGGTAGAAGCACTTCAAACCACAAATTATGGCGAATTTTCAACAGTGTTTCTCTTTATAAAGAAGAAAACAGTTTTAAATGAATTTGGAAGTGATTTGTAAGAGTTTTTATGCAATGATCAATACAAATATGGTATGGGATGCCAAAAGGATGTCTAAGGGGTTCTATATAGAGAGGATGAAAGGTTGTGAATGAAGTACCGCGTCCCAAACTTAGCAACTCTTGCCAAATATCACACCATTCATTATCGCTAGCTTGTCGTCATCACCTCGTTTGAGTAATAAAAACAGTGACTTCGTCGCTAGTTTGTCCCTCGAGTGACAGTCCAGCTTCAGGTGAGCGACATACTTAGGCAAATATCCAGTAGTTTCCTCTATTTTCTTTCCAATTTTGGACCGCAATTTACCATTCATCCGGTATTAGTTTTGAGAATCCAAATATATCACGACGATCTACTCGATGAGTAGAGCAAGTTGGTTTATTTATATTTGTAATTTGGCCATCAGATCAGTCCAAATATTTGGCCGAAGTTGATACGAAGTCACTTTCCAAGTTTTTTTTTTCACACTTAACCAAATTTTCAATTTTTTAAACCAATTTGTAAGAAAATGAAGAGAAAGAATGGCTATGAACTTCTGTATATTAATGGAAGAAGAGGCAGAACTAAGCAACATTGATTCAATATTGAAATGGAAGATATCCATCCGTCCTCACAACTATATATACAATGAAAGAGAATAATCTAGAATCATAAAATAACGAATTGGTGGAAAGAGAATGATATACAATAGAATTGAAACATAAAGAAAAAAAGAATTGAGCTCAACGTGTCTCCTATGTAGTGGACGTTTCTACCCTCCATTGTCATGCCTCGGCTGATGATTTATCCTTTGATAATCATCAAGTTGTTACTCATCAACTTGTTGCTGTGTCACGTGATGTGTCACGTGTGTTTCATATTTCAATATCCCCCGCAAGATGGAGAATGGATATCAACAATTCCCATCTTGTTCATGTGTTGATAGAACTGAGATGAGTTTAATGATTTTGTTAAAATGTCTGCAACTTGAAATTTGCTACCAAGGTGCTTAGCAACTACACTTCCTTCCTGGATTTTGTCCCTTACCAAGTGGCAATCTAACTTAATGTGTTTAGTTCGTTCGTGGAAAACTAGATTGGCTGCTATGTGGAGAGCAGATTTGTTGTCACAAAATAAAATGGCAGCCTGTTGATGTTCAATTTTCAGATCTTCAAATAGATATCTAAGCCAAGTGAGTTCACAACAAGCATTTGACATTGCCCTATACTCTGCTTCTGCTGAAAACCTGGACACTGTATTGTACTTCTTTGATTACCAAGAAATTAATGACCTTCCAAGCATCACACAATACCCTGTGATACTCCTTTGTGTATCTGGACAAGCTCCCCAGTCTGAATCTCTATAGGCATTAAGCTGCAATTCTGAATTGACAAAAAATAACAATATTTGTCCTGGGGCTCTCTTTATGTACCTCAATACTTTGTTAGCAGCTTTCACATGTGAAGAAGTACAAGGATTACTCATGAATTGAATTAACAGTTGTACTGAGTAAGAGAGATCTGGTCTGTAATTGTTAAATATAGCAATCTCCCTACGAGTCTTCTATACATACTGGGATCAGTAAGCTCTTCTCCATCTGTTTTAGACATCTTCATATTCTAATCTAAGGGCAGACACTATTGTTCCTTAGTCTGATAAAATATCCAGTGCATGCTTACGCTGGTTGATATGAATCCCTTTATTTGACCTTGCAACTTCAATTCCCAAAAAATATTTTAATGTACCCAAGTCCATAATCTTGAATCTCCTATCATGCAACCCTTTAAGAGAGTTGATACTCCCCATATCATTGCTTGCTACAATTATGTCATCCACACATACAAGGATGGCAATGAAAGAATTCTGATTTGCTCTTGTAAATAGGCTGTAGTCTGCCTTCGATTGGATGAAGCCTTGATCAACAATGAAAGGTGAAAGTTTGGAGTACCATTGTCTAGACACTTGCTTGAGACCATATATACTTTTTAACAGCATACACACTTTTAAATTCCCCGCATTAGGATGACCATGAGGCATGTCCATATACACTTCTTCATCCAGATCTCCATGCAGAAATGCATTATTTACATCGAATTAGTGTAAATACCATCCTTTTATAGCCCCAATTGCAAGTAAGGTCCTGACTATTACCATCTTAGCTACACGTGAGAATGTCTCATGGTAGTCTAAACCTTCTTGCTATGTGTATCCTTTTGCCACAAACCTATCTTTATATCTCTCAACGCTACCATCAGCTTAGTACTTCACTTTGTATACACATTTGCAGCCAATAGATTTCTTGTTAGGAGGAAGATTTGTTACAACCCAAGTGTTATTTTCTCAAGAGCAGCAATTTCATCGTTCACAGCTTTGCACCAGTTAGGTGAGGCTAATGCCTTTTGGTACGTGTCAGGTTCAGTGTGTGTTGTTATGGAGGTTATGAAAGCTTTGTTGACAACCTATGGTTCGATGTAGTAGCACTGAGAGGAAAAGACTTACCAGGAATGTAGGGACCTTTGTTCTTATACAACTCCTGTGATGGATGAAATGAGGCTTGCGACAGATATAGTCCTCAAGGTTAGTAGGAGTTTTCTTATTTCTTGATGATCTTCGCATTGGTTGATGGTTATCTATGGTGTCGTCAAATGGTTCTTGCTCAAGTTCTACAGAGTTAGGTAAAAGGGGTGACTCTATAAGATGGTTGTTTGGTTCATGAGTTGAGATATTGTTGTCATAATCAGTTCTACTCGTCATTACTTCATCAGTAACATTATTGGGAACGAAATGAATGTGGTATTCTACTTCAACATCAGTAGAAATGGGTTGTGACAATTTTACGTTAAGATTCTTAGATGCACTGCAATCCTTGTAAGGAAACTGGTCTTCATAGAACACAACATTCCTAGAGATAAAAACTCTTTTGGTTTCAAAATCAAGGAGTTTGTATACTTTTATTCCAAAAGGATATCCCAAAAAGATGCATTTTCTGGCTCTCGGTTCGAATTTAGTTCTGTGACTAGCCAAGGTCGAAGCAAAAGCAAGACAACCAAAAATCCTAAGATGTGAGTAATTTGGCTTATGGTTGAATATGATCTCAAAAGGAGTTTTATTTTTAAGTAGAGGTGAAGGCGTTCTATTTATCAAATACATTGTTGTAAGGATACATTCATTCCAGTATTCCATGAGGATAGAACTTTGAATTTTTTAAGGCTCTAGCAACACTTAAAATGTGCTGATGTTTTCTCTCCACTATGGCATTTTGTTCTGGTGTCTCAACACACGTTTTCTGGTGAATAATTCATGTTTTATGATAGTATTCCTTCATTTCAAACTCCATCCCATTGTCTGTCCTAATTACCTTTACTTGTGACTGAAATTGAGTGTTAATTAGAGCACGAAATCCTTGTAAAGCTGTAGTGACATCTGATTTGGTTTTTAACATGTAGGCCCATGTACACCTACTAAAATCATCGACTATGGAAAGAAAATACTTAGATCCATTATAACTAATTTCAGTACTAGGACCCCATAGATCACAATGTATGAGATCAAAAACTTTCTTGGATTTATGATGTCTAACACAGAATGGTAATTTATGCATTTTTGCCATAGGACAAATAGAACAAGGTTCCTTAACATGCTTAGGATCAGAATTGATATTCAACGGATTTAATCTAGAGTAAGAAGGATGCCCCAGCCTATAATGCCAGAGATCAAAAACCTTATTGTTGCTAGATATGGCTGTTGACACAGGGGTTCTGTTTGAAATCAAGGTTTCTGTTAAGGCCATAGGAGAAGCTTGGGATCGCAGCAAATGGTATAATCCCTGCCTCATTTCACCCATTCTAGTCATTTTCAAAGTCGAAAGGTCCTGCACAAAACATTTTTTAGGGAAAAATATTAGACAAAAATTAGATGTTTCTGTTAATTTTCTGACTGATATCAGATTAAATGTAAAAGATGGAACACAAAGAACATTATTCAGGATCAACTCTTCGGTGATTTTTACAGTTCCTCTGTGTGTGACATTTGCTATATCACCATTTGGAAGAAAAACTGAGCAAGACACTTTTACTGGAAGGTTGCTATAGGATGAAGTGCAGCAGACCATATGGTATGTTGCCTCTGTATCAATTATCCATGGTGCGTTAAGGCTTCTACTAGATTTGACACCATAGGCAGATAAACAAGATGAGATACCAGAAATTTTGGAAGTCTGTGTATCCGCAGAGGTTGTGTTAGTAAGGCATTTGCTATTTTGTGACTGTAGCAGAGCCCGAATTTGTGCATGTTGCTCCTGAGTAAATGTCATCCGTTTGTTGTTGTCAGCATCTCCTTGTCCCTACAAAGAGACTAGGCTAGCATAGACTTTTCCCTTTCCATGTAACCTATGTCCAGGAGGATATCCATGAACTTTATAGCATTTATCTACTGAGTGTCCTATCATGTGGCAGTGGCTGCAAATTGATTTGTTGGGGTTGGCTTTAGTGCACCTCTCTAGCGAATGTCCAGTCATCTTGCAGAAATTGTAGTAGTATTTTCTTTGTCCCATCCCAGTCTGCCTTGTTGCATTATAAGAACTCGCAAGCGCCATGGAGTCTGGTATGGAAATGTCCATTGAGATTTGTCTCATTTTCTCCTCCTGCTGAATTATGGAGTATACCTATTCAAAGTGGGAAAGGGTTTAATCAAAAGGATTTGAGCCTTAATTGCCTTATATGAATCATTCAGCCCCATTAAAAATCTCATCACCCAGTCTCTCTGTCGGTTCTCAACGACAGATTTGAAACCTCCACAAGTGCAGTTGGGAATTGACTCATAGTTCATCAATTCATCAAGGAGTCCTTTATACTTTGAGAAGTACACACTCACAACATCGTCATTCTGCATCAGGGTAGTGATGGACTGTTTTACCTCATAGATCCGTGGAGCATTCTGCTATCCCAACAGATTCTCTAAGTCAAGCCAAAGTTCACGAGCAGTGTCTGCATATAGCGTGCATGATTTAATATCAACAGACGTAAAGTTTTGTAGCCAAGCAATCACTAAATCATTGCAACGTAGCCAATGCTCCATCAGAAGATTGTTTGAATCTCCTGGCTCACTGAGGTTTCCATCGATGAAGACAAGTTTGTTTTTAATTCGAAGTGCTCTCCTTACAGATCTCGTCCAAGCATAATAGTTAGTGTTTTCGAGTATATGAGTGACCAGTATGGCACCTGAATTGTCATTTCCCCCAATATAGTAAGGCCTGCTTGGATTGGTAGGATCATTAGAATGGATTTTTGATATTGGATTGGTGTCAATATTTTGCTCAGTGTTTACATTCTAGTTTGTTGTTTCTGTAGTGGTACTTTGATTGTCTGCTATAGCTATGGCTCTGATACCATGTAAGAAAATGAAAAGAAAGAATGGATATGAACTTCTGTATATTAATGGAAGAAGAGGCAGAACTAAGCAACCTTGATTCAATATTGAAATGGAAGAATTATCTTACATATCCATCCATCCTCACAACTATATATACAATGAAAGAGAATAATCTAGAATCATAAAATAACTAATTTGTGGAAAGAGAATGCTATACAACAAAATTGCAACAGAAAGAAAAAAAAATTGAGCTCAACGTGTCTCCTCTGTAGTGGACGTTTCTACCCTCCTTTGTCATGCCTCAGCTGATGATTTATCCTTTGCTGATCATCATGTTGTTGCTCATCAACTTGTTGCTATGTCACGTGTGTTTCATATTTCAATACAATTTCCAACAGGATTTGTAGAGATGATGAAGATGAACTTCAAAATTAATGAGTTTTCCATGAAGCTTATCAAATAAAATAGGTGGTTCACGAGCACGGGCAGCAAAGGATATATCATTATAGTCATCAGGAAGTCCTTCAAGGATTTTAATGAAAGATCTTCAGTGTGAATTCGAGAATACATTAAAGCAAGTTCATAAGCATTGCTTTTAACAGATTGAATGACTTCGATAATAGTTTGATTTCTTTTGGTGATGCTGGATGGATAAATTTTAATTGCATGATACATCCACGGATTGTTTGAAATAGATTGTTTTTAGAGCGTTTGAGCTTTCTGAGAAGTCCTTGAAGAGGTGATGAATGCGATTATGGCTTTGGGTTTCAAATCCCTACCCTAAGCCTTACGAGGGCACCCTAGCTGGATTTAATCCTAAGCCTGATTGTCAATCAAACCTTTGAAACTAGTTCAAATAGTCATCAAAATCTTTGTTCCTGCTTTCAATGAGACTTTCCTTCTTAGCTGCATATGGGATAAAGAACCAATAATTGAATTCGGTAGAAGTTGATTTTAACATATCAAGAATGCAAAATCCGGATTTGAATTGGTCGCACCATTAGATATATGATTATGGTTGGAAGACATGGAAATGATCTATCAACAAAAGCTTGGCAGATCATATCCGACAAGAAGGTATGAAATTGGGGATGACAAGAAGGATAATTTGTGTTTGTTAGTTTGAGGGGCATCACAAGAAATATTTATGGAGACGAGAGAGAAGAATGTGGAAGAAGAAAATAGATTGGAGCTAGGGGGCCATGTGGCTAAAAAATAAAGAGTCGATGGAAGTGGTGGAGGAGACGTTGGCCAAGGTGGAAACGACGGGGGTGGCTTCGGTGGTAGAGGAATTAGTTTTGTCGGTCATGATTATTAAGACAAGATCAATATTTTTTTTTAAAGTTGTGCTCTTATACAATATAAAAATTTACACTTTGAGCTAAAAATAATTGAACAATCAGAATTTGAATTTGCTCTTTCTATTATCGAATATTTATAATGTTACATATCAAGGGTTCATATAATATACAATTACAAAATAAGAGCAATCCTACTAGACTCATGGACTTTGGAATCGGGTTAATAACTTAACACATAAAGAAAGAGGGAATTTTATTGATGATTCTTATTTCATTTATTGGGCCTAATTTTTTTTAAAAAAAGACCTAACTCTCTTAGCCCAAAACAAATGGGCCAAAACTAAAAAAAAGGCCCACATGATGTCTTCTTCTTCTTCAAATCTTCTCGTCTTCTCTTGCTTCTTCAGGTCAGCTCCCACCACAAAGCCTCACTATAATACAGGCAGCAACACTTGGTAGGGCTACAAACCAATTATTGGAATCCGACTAATATGGAACCAAAGCAACTTGCTACTTTGCGCCAATCTGCACAATCCTTTGGAAACCTGAATATGCAACTCCACTCTCATTCATGCCAAAGCAGCGTGACCCGGTGGCCCCTGACGGTGTCAAGACTCTAGCGGATCCAGCACGGGTGGCCGCCTCCCTCGCCGGGTGCTGGATCCGCCCCCTGACTACAACTAATTTAGGAGAAGTTAATATATAGTAGGATTGTGATAAAGAATTGTTTGAGCTGTGTAAAACATTATCTCGCATAGGAATGAGATCCAATGAAGGCAATTAGCTCAACGAAATTCGAATAACATTAGTTTTCTCCCTGTTGTATAGTTGCTAGCTGGAAAATGTAATATTTTATGAATAAAAGCCTCTTCATGTGTAAAGATGAGAAATTCGTACAACTGATACAATATCTCACCATAAAACGACTTGATTTGTATTTCTGAACATATTTCTTGAGCTATTTGTGGAATGCTTATGAACCTATCATTAATTTGCTATTACACTACATATTAATAACTATTAACGTCATCATTTTAACGAATTTAAAATTGATGATGAGGTTGGCATGCGATATTCTTAAAATATGAAAAATTTTAAACAATTATAATTAAAGTTCTTAAAGATTTTTATAGGTCAATAAACTAGAAAGTTTAAACTATTTAAATAACCGATAGCCTTCTTACGTGATATATATGTGACGGTTTGTGATTTGATCATTTAATGTGGTAGTTTTTTATCAACTTGTACATCAAATCACAAATCGCTACATATATATCACATAGAAAGAATATTGATAGTCTTCACTGTAAATATCATTACTCTTTAATTTAATCCATGAAATGGGACCTTCACATCCTGATGGTGAGTCAGATGACCGGGTAAAATAGAGGAATTTGGTGGTGGACTTTTTGGTAAAGGCACAATTCAAGGAATTTGGAACAATACTATTCTTGATAGCAACCATTCATTGTGGAAGATTTGGAATTTGAAAATAGAATTGTAAAAGATTCCCTTTCTAGAATATTAGATTACAAAAGAAATCTTACGGTCTAAGATATTTTCAAATTTAAGGAATTTTACAATGTAATCGTTGTAACAATAGAATTTGTAACATTTTGTAGTGTCAAGTTGAAGCAAGACAAGGAGAGAAGAAAATAAGTGCTTATTCTATTCTTTTTCCTTTTTCACTTCTCACTATGCGGCTTACTATTTTTCTTCAAGTTTCATAATTTGAATCTCTTAATTATACTCGATTGAGAAAGGTTATTAGTTTGAAATTTTGTGTCTATCTCACAAATTCTATAACAAGAGAATATGTGTTCTAAACGAAAAAAAAATAACCGAATTAAATCACTCTAATTTTGCTCTTTTTAGATAGAAATTATCTTTAAGGATAAGATATGCTAATTAGTTAAATATTAAGAATAATAATGTAATGAATAAAAGTTGGGGATATAAATTTGACAGTGACTAAAGGTTGGGGACTTCAATTGCAAATAAAATATTGTGCAACAAATAAAAATTTGTAATATAAATTTAATTACCTATATCGCTACTATATATAAAGTCTCATCTCAAACACATTTGAACGATTGTGTCCTTACTAATTTTTTAAACTTTCAATTTCGCCCTATAAACGAGGGATAAAAATCCACTTCCACTCTACCATGTGAAACCTAGACCAATCAACTAGAATTAAATGTCAAAAACCCAATTTTCCCTCTTATAGATATTACATTTAGAACTTCGTATTCTGATATCCCACGGCCGATTTAGCATAATCCAGTCCCAAGGTTTTTTTGTAATTAAAAATGTGAAATTTTCTTTTTACATATTAGCTTGGCTTAGAAAAAAGAAAAATAGTTCCATCATGAATTTGTCCCTAATCCCATGTATTACGGATATTGATTACTCTGCAAGAAAGCGAAGTTTAGAAGGTCAAGAAGGAAGAAATGAAAGGAATAGTTTTCAGGAATAGGAGGAGGGTAAGGTTTAAGGAGAGGAAAGAGAATAATATTATGTCCGTCTGTATGCCAAAAACTTTTTAACGAGTGTTTATTCACATGTCGTCATATTGTTCTAAAATAAATTTATGTATCTTAGGCGTATTATTCTAAATATTTTTTTTTGTAAATTGATATAAATTATAGTTAATTCTTACTATATTCATAAGAAAATATTATACTCAGTGTTTTTGGAATTTTTTTTTTACCAAATTTTCAACCGACCAAACTTTAGGGCTTGCTTGAGAGTTTTATTCTCATCGATTTTGGGTGACATCGTTTATTAAGGGTTGAAAAAACCAGTATTTGCTAGTTTTTTTGGGGCAACGATTTTGGATGATTTAAAAACAACCCAAAAATAGTGTAATGTAATTCTGATTAGTTTTCTCAACCCACCAAATCGACGGTTTTTTGTCGTTTCTCTAATTCTCTTCTAATTTTACCATTACTAAAATAATTATTTTCAGCCGAACATATTTTATTTAATATTGACTTATAATAAAATATATTTAAAAAAAGTTTTTTATAAGCAAAAAATTATATTATAAATACAAAACTACTTATAAGTAAATATTTGCTTATAAGATAAAAATTTATTTTGTGTAAAAATATTACTAATAAGACAAAAATCACTTATAAAATATAAAAATTTAGTTATTAAGTAAAAAATTTACTTATGAGTAAAAATTATTTAAAAGTATAAAATTAAACGTATAATTATAAAGTTTATTTATAACATAAAAAATACTAACATAAAATTTTAAGTAAATATTTAACTTTATTTAACTTTTTTAAGTTAACAACTAACTTATGTATAAAATTGTACATATAAGTAAACCATCACTTATAGGCAAAAAATTTCATACAAAAAACTATAAAATGAAAACTTTACTAAAAGACATATATGTAACGTTATTTATTTTTAAAAAACTTTTCGAACCAATGAACAATAAACTCCCAAGCATAGATTGAAGTGTTTTAAAAACCTCTACTAAAATAACTCATAATGGTCCGCTCATAATTGATACTTGAAAAAACGTTCATAATCGGTACATCGGAACTCCCAAACATGCCTTTAATTTTAACAATACATTTCATGAACCAATAACTATTATTAACTTTTCGATCACATTTCATCAACTTTTATTAAAATTTACTAAAACTTTTGACAAGAAGCTTTGTCACATGACCGGCAACCCATCTGATTCACATATTCTATAAAAGTCAGGAAATCTAGAAGTAGGGGTGGACCCAACCAAAGATACTTTGGGCCGCCCCAGTTTTTTCAGCAGCCCGTTACTAAATGTTACTTAAAAAAAATCGGGTCAATTATTTGGCCCAAGTTGTATGATTGAAGCATGCACAATCCATTACAATACAAAGAATCTCAATTGGAAATCATCAACGCACGTCCCAGACTCCGAACTCCCAATAGTGAATTGAAAAAAATTGAATTGAAACCCCCAATTTCCACCAGAACAACAAGGTCCCAACAACAAGGTCCCAAATTCATGAATTCGATGAAATTAAAGAAGTGAAGCCCTGGGTATCAATTTAAAGAGGTAATTATCGGACATTTTTTTGTAATCTTCTTCTTCTATCCCGTCGTTTGATTGTATCCCCCTAATTTCTCTTTAACTATATGAATTATTGTTTCACAGCTTCAGCATCACTTGGACTTCTTAGTTACTTGATTGTTGATGCTAATGGTGGATTGGTGGTCTGAAGAGTGAAGTCTGAACCACAAAATTAGGCCCCACATCGTTTATCGATACTCGATATTGGTAGGTGAGTTTTCTATTGGTATTCATCTGCTATTGCGGCCTGCGGGAGGAATAACAAAAAGTTTTGCTGGTATTCATCTGCTATTGAATTTTTTGTCGGTAACCAGTGCACTATGATTTTGGGAAAAAATTTGAAACCAAGTAATGATATTTATGATACCAAACCTTTTAGGTACCAAACATGTCTTTAAGGTAATTGTCTTACTATAAACCTTTTGTTTCTTTTTTCATTTGAGGCCAATCTTGCAATTTGTCGTCCAAATGATTTATTGGTGAACCATGTGACCACTCATTTGTTTTGGATCAGCAATACAGAGTTGTTACGTTATCCATTGCTTTATTGTGTCTTAATTGTAGCATGTTCCTAGCAATGGAAAGACATGTTTGGTATATTCTCATATAGCGTACTAAAAGTCTGAAATTGAGGAAATTAATTGAAAAATTAAGCCTTATTTTTATAAGTAATGCTATTTATGATAGAACATTGATGATGTGATGTCATATCACAATTCCATATTTTATTTTGTTTATTTACATTCCAATCCCTATTTATATGCTCAGTGATGAAAAGATCTTATAAAAGAAAGGCTCTTGAGCTTGCGGAAAATGTTAATGAGGAGACGTCAAATGAAAAAGATTTTGATGTTGCACAACTTCCCACCAATCCTTGATTAAGGACTCCATTCTTGAATTACAATTCTAACATTAGAGATCAAGTTCGAAGAGCATATATGCAAAAGGGTCCGCAGCCGTTTAACGCTGAATTTAAGAAAAGACAATTTGGAGAAAAATAATCTAAACGATTTAATCCTTCTTGGTTTAACGAGTTTGATGGTTGGTTGGAATATAGTGTGGCAAAAGAGGCAACTTTTTTCTTGAATTGTTCTTTTTAAAACAAGCAGTGGGAAACAAGGTGGAGACGACTCATTTGTTGGTGAATGATTCACGTATTGGAAAGATAAACAACACATTTAAACGATTTTCTTCAAGCAGCCAGAATAAATGAGAATTGAATATTGTATCCGTCTTATTGCATCAATTGATTATGTTCAAGTTTTGTTGAGACAAAGGCATTCATTTCAGGGTCATGATGAATCTAAGAATTCTCTGAATTCAAGTAACTTTTTAGTACAATTACAATTTCTGGCTGATCATAATCACGAGGTTAAGGCAATGACATTTGAAAATGCACCCTAAAATTGCAATTTAACATCCCATAAGGTACAAAAGGATATAGTACATGCTTGTGTTACTGAAACGATAAATGTTATTATCAAATATATTGGTGATTCATTATTTTCTATCTTAGTTGATGAATTTCGTGATGTGCCAACAAATGAGCAAATGTCAGTTGTGTTACGTTATGTGAAAAATGGGCTTGTAGATGAGGGTTTCATAGGTCTTGAGCACATGTCCACTTCCACAGCTGTCTCACTCAAGGCTTCTATTGATAAAAAATTTTCTAGATATAACTTAAGCATTTCTAATTTGCGGAGACAATGTTATGATAGGGCAAGTAATATACAATGTCTGTTCAATGGTTTCAAAGCACTCATTTTAAATGAGAAGCTTTGTGTCTTTTATATTTATTGTTTTGCTCATCAACTTCAACTAGCTCTTGTAGCTGTGGCAAAAAAAAATATACCGATTATTAATGTCTTTCATGTGGTTGCAAATGTGGTAAATAATGTTGGAGTATCGTCTAAACATTGTGATCTTCTTCGAGAAAAACAATCAGATTTTATTGTTGAGGCATTGGACAATGGTAATATTTTAAGTGGAAGGGGCCTTAATCAGGAAACCACTCTTCAGCGTTCATGTGATACTCGTTTGGGATCCCATTATAATTCTTTGATTAGCTTGATTAACATGATTACGGTTGTTATTGATGTACTTGAAATAATTGTTGAAGACAGATTGAGTACTTGTGATCAAGAAAGTGATGCATTCA
Source organism: Fraxinus cuspidata (assembly GCA_903798385.1). Taxonomy (NCBI): domain Eukaryota; kingdom Viridiplantae; phylum Streptophyta; class Magnoliopsida; order Lamiales; family Oleaceae; genus Fraxinus; species Fraxinus cuspidata. Next base: position 14,826 of record CAIGRP010078308.1, read on the forward strand.
ATTTATTGGAGTGAATACATTCATTTGATTTTGCATTTAATCTACATTTAATGATAAGTATATTGGGGATTTCAAATGATTTGTTAAAGGCATTACAAAGAAAATATCAAAACATTGTCAATGCAATAGGCATGGTGAAAGTTTGCAAAAAAAAAGACTCCAAGGTATGAGATATGATGGGTGAGATTCTTTCTTACAACATGTTTCTTATTTTTGTGAGCATATTATATTGATGTTCCAAACATGGATGCTATATTTATGCGTTCTGCACATGATGGTCGCCCTCATCGTAATCCTCCACAAATGACCAACTTGCATCACTTTCGAGTATATTTATTCTATTCTGTCATATATATGCAATTTCAAGAATTGAATGATCGTTTCTCGAAGGTAAATACCGAGTTACTCATTTGTGTAACTTGTATGTGTCCACNAATGACCAACTTGCATCACTTTCGAGTATATTTATTCTATTCTGTCATATATATGCAATTTCAAGAATTGAATGATCGTTTCTCGAAGGTAAATACCGAGTTACTCATTTGTGTAACTTGTATGTGTCCACAAAATTCATTCTCTGTTTTTTGATAAAAGAAAGTTGATTCAACTTTCTAAGTTTTATCCACAAGATTTTTTAGAAGTGGATCTCTTCACGCTTGATGATCAACTTGATAATTACAATTTTTATGTCCTCTCTAGCAAAGAATTTGAAGAATTAAATGGTCTCAATGCTCTCGTACGTAAGTTAATTTTGACAAATAAGAGCAGAGCATATCCAATGGTTTACAAGTTTTTGACTTTAGCACTAATTCTTCTGATTGCTACTGCTACGGTAGAGAGAGTATTTTCTGCCATGAACGTTGTGAAGGATAGATTGTGCAATCGAATTGGAGATGAGTGGATGAATGATAGCCTTATTGTTTATGTGGAGAAATATATATT
>CAIGRP010078309.1:0-12980 GCA_903798385.1 Fraxinus cuspidata
AGTACCTAAGAACCTTTGTTAAAGCATTCCAATGATCATGGCTTGGATTACTTGTGAATCTACTAAATTTATTCACAGCAAATGCTCTGTCTGGTCGAGTGTAGTTTGTAATATACATAAGACTACCTATAACCTGTGAATACTTTAGTTGTAACACACATTCACCCGTATTTTTGACTAAGTGTGAACTTGTGTCAATAGGGGTTTTTGCAGGTTTTTTTCTCAAGTACATTATACCTTTTAAGTATACTCACAATGTAGTGAGATTAAGAAATTATAATTTCTTCTGCTGTTCTAGAGATCTTAATCTCTAATATTACATCAGTCACACGTAAGTCTTTCATATCAAAATGTTTTGTTAACATTCTATTGGTATTTAACATTATTTCGTGACTATTGGTTATTATCAGTATGTCGTCTACATATAGACATACAGTCGCATAGGCTTTTGGTGTATGTTTAACACACTTGTCACACTCATTTATCTTAAACCAATTAGACAACATTGTTTTGTCAAACTTTTGATGTCATTGTTTAGGAGCTTGTTTTATCCACACAAGGATTGAACTAGTTTATAAATCTTTTATTTGTGATTAGGAAAGAGGAACCCTTCGTGTTGTTAACATATATATATATATATATACACACACACACATATATATATGTGTGTGTGTATATATATATATATATATCATATTCTAACTCACCATTCATGAATGTCATCTTTACATTCATTTGATGAATTTCAAGGTTATGTAATGTCGCAATAGCAATTAAAAATCTTATCGAGGAGATTCTAGTTACGAGTGAGTAGTTATCAAAGAAATCAAGTCTTTTTTTTTTTTGTCTATATCCCTTGGCAACCAGTCTAAGCCTTATATTTGTCAATGGATCCATCCGATTTTAGTTTCCTTTTGAAAATCTATTTACACTCCAAAGGCTTGTTCTCGGGAAGTAAATCAACTAACTCCCAAGTACGGTTTTGCATTATAAAATTTATCTCATTATTGATAGCTTCTTTCCAATGCGGTGCTTTTGGTGTAGACATTGCCTCATTGAAAGTCTTTGCTTCATTTTCTACCATATAGGTTAGAAAACTTGGGCCAAACGAAGTTGGTATTCTAACCCTTTTACTACGTCTTGGTTCTTCCTTATTTGAAGTGTCATTTGTAGTATCATAAGTTCTTTTATTTGAACTTGCATTTTCCTTGATTTTATATGGAAAAATATTCTCGAAGAATGATGCATTTCTCGATTCAATTATTGTTCTTTCATATACATTTTGAATTTCAGATTTATATACAAGAAAAAGATATACACTACTATTATTGGAGTACCCAACAAATATACAATCAATCGTCTTAGGATCAATTTGCACTTTTTTAGGCTTAGGTACTTCAACCTTAGCCAAACACTCCCACACATTCAAGTATTGAAAAGAATGAGAATGACATTTCCATAGTTCATACGGAGTTTCTTCCATAAGGTGTATCTTGGTAAGAATGTTATTTTCCGATAAAATAGGCCCCCCCCCCCAAAAAAAAAATTTCGAGGTAGACTCAAACTTATCAATATTGAGTTCATTATCTCTTTAAGAGTTCGATTTTTGCGTTCAGTAACACAATTTGATTAGGGTGGGTAAAGTGTCATTATTTGATGAGTGATTCCGTGCTAGGAACAATATTCTTCAAGCGGTGCCCCGTATACACCACATCTATCACTACGGATACTTTTTAGTCGTTTATCAAGTTGATCTTCAACTTCCATCTTATAATGTTTAAAGACAATTAAGGCTTCATTTTTACTTCGTAGTAGAAAGACATAATAACAATACTTTGCACAATGACCAATGAAAGTTATAAAGTATTTCTTACCAACTTTGCTATGAATTAACTCTAAAGGTGTCGTGTTCCTTTGAATTGAATGAAAAGGTGTTTTGGCCAACATTACTTCAATACATACTTCACACTTATGATTAGGATCAATCTTAAGTATTGCAACTAAAATTTGATTCATAAGCTTGAGAATAGATTTGTAATTGATGTGTCCTAATCGACTATGCCATAAATAAGAGAACTCAAGCATATAAGTAGAATTCAAAGTTTTATTTATAATGCTTTGTTTTGGTAAAATTGTAAGAACGTTCATTTTGAACATTCCATCACATATGTATCCTTTATTAGCATACATCTCATTCTTAGTGGGTACAAATTTATCGGATACGAGTATAAGTTTAAAGTCATTTTTGCTAAGTAGAGACCCGAATACAAGATTCTTATAAATGTTTGGTACCTGTAGGACATTGTTGAGGACAAACTCTTTATCAGATGTCATCTTCAAAGTAACTTTATCTTGTCCTTCGACTTTAGAACTTATAGAATTTCCCATAAAGAGTTGTTCTCCATTTAATTCTTTGTAGTTAGAGAACATAGTTTTGTCTGCACAAATGTGAAGAGTAACACAAGTATCAACCCACCATTCCCTTGAATTTCCAACATTGTTTCATTCAAAAACAACCGCTGAAAGATTCATCTCTTGTATCCCTTCAAAAAGGGTGTCTCTTTCAACAACATTTGTTTGATGTTCTTCATAGGCTTTTGACATTCATTAGAGCGATATACGACTTTTCCATAATTGTAATAGTTGCCTTTAAAATTCTTGGCATTTTTGAAGTTATATCTTTTGGTGCAACACCAGAGATCTTACGTTTCTTGTTGATAACTTTCAAACCAGTTTCAACAAAATTTGCTCCAAGTTGAACAATATATTTCCTTTCGGTGTTTTTATTGTCTTCCTCGATCTTCAAATGGACTATCAATTCCTCCAAATTCATCTCCTTGTATTTGTATTTGATAAGTTTTTTAAATCTCTCCACATCGGAGGGATTTTCTCAATAATGGCTACAACTTGGAAGGGCTCACTCAATTCTATCTTTTCAGTATGTATGTCATGAAGTAGAACTTGAAGTTCTTGTACTTGACTTATCACGATTGTAGGGTCTACCATTTTGTAGTCCAAAAACTTACCAACAATGAACTTCTTTGTTCTGGTACCCGTGATCTTGTACATTTTTTCCAATGAATCCCATAGATCCTTGACCGAGTCCATTGAACTAAACACTCCATAAAGTGTATTGTCCAATCCATTTAGAATGTAGTTTTTACAAAGGAAATTAGAATGCTTCAATGTATCCAATGCAATAATAGACTCACGATTATTTTTCTCCTTCTTGTAAAGTAGGATTTTCTTTTAGAAATTTTGCAAAATGCAAAGTAGTAAGTAGTAAGATAAAACATCTTTTTTACCATTTTTTAAAATCCACACCTACAAACTTTTTCGATTTTTCCCCATGTGGGATGTAAGAGTTTGATATATGTATGGCCAAAGGCGGAACCACATGGTTCGTACCATTTGTTGTTATAGAGAAATAGTGGAAATGTTTTTGAATAGAATGACTCACACAGATTTCATTTACAATGCAGGTATATATATACAGCTTGAGAGGCTTGAGTTAAGCCTAAAATAAGGTTATTCTATAATTGCCTAATAAGTATACATTAACACCTATGAGCTGTACAGATTACACATCAGATTTAGAGCCTTGATATGCTGTGCTTGATTGCGTTATTTTTGGAGAAATAACAGTTTTCCTTATATAACCCCGCAAGATGGAGGTTCCATCGGTAACTCCAATCTTGGAACGTAGATTTCAGAATTTTTGCCATGACAAAAGCTTTGTTAGAAGATCTGCCATTTGGTCTAATGTGTGAACATGATTGATAGTTATACGTGCCTTCTTCATAAGATCACGAACAAATAATAGATCAATTTCAATATGCTTCATCCGTGTATATTGAACTAGATTTAAGTTAAACTGAGTGGCTCGAATATTGTCACAGAAGATTTGTGGTGTTTGCATGAGTTTTATTCCAAGTTCGTTGAGAATTAAATTAACCCAAACTATTTCAGAGTTTGCTGCAGCTAAGGCACAAAATTCAGCTTCTGTGGATGACATTGAGATTGCTTTCTGTTTGCGAGCAAACCATGAAATTGGGTTTGAATCAAGGAATGTGATGAAAGCCGTTGTTGAGACTCTTGTATCAGTATTGGCAGCCCAGTCTGCATCGACATATGTGACTAATTTTAGTGGACTGTTCTTCTGGATGAGTTACTGTGAAACATTGTGTTTTTGAGATATCTTAAGAGTCTTTTGGCTGCAATACAATGACAAGATGTTGGTTTGTGCATGAATTGTGAGAGCCTATTAACCGTAAAGGCAACGTCATGTCTTGTGAGGCATAGATATTGCATGGCTCCTATTATTCTTCGATATTCAATGCTATCTGCAAGTTCAGATCCATCATTCAGAGTGAGATGCTTGCTTGTCGACATGGGTGTTTGTATTTCTTTTGCTCCATCCAATGAAGGTTTTTAGCAAGTTTCAGATGTATTTTGTGTCGCGAGATGAAGACACCTTTGGGTGTAGGGACAACTTCATTACCCAGGAAAAATGTAGATCTCCATGTCTTTTACAGAGAATTTATTGTTGATTTGTTCAATGATGCCTGTAATAAAACTCGATGTATTCCCTATTATAATTATGTCATCAACATACATAAGACAATAGCATAGAACATTGTTAGATGAATAAATGAAACGGGTTGTATCTATAGCTGAGTGCACAAAACCAAGGCTGAGTAGTGCATCTCAAAATGCCTTGTACCATTGTCGTGGGGCTTGTTTCAACCTATAGATGCTTCTCTTCAATTTGCAGACAAAATATGGCTTGGATTTGTCTTCAAAACCTAGAGGTTGATGCATAAACATAGTTTCATCAAGGCTGTCGTGAAGAAAAGCATTATTGATGTCGATTTACCTTTGTGACCACCCATTCATGACAGTAATTGAGATAATTAGCCTTATTGTTGCTCGTTTTATAACCGAACTGAACGTCGAAAGTAATCGATTCCTGGTCTTTGGTAGAACCCTTTAGCAACTAGGCCTGCTTTGTGCCTATTGATGGTTCCATCAGGATTTCTTTTGATTCTAAAAACAAACTTGCAGCCAACAAGGTTTTGTTTGAAAGCAAGTGGAACAAGTTTTGAAGTTCCATGATTAATCAAGGCTGTAATTTCCTAAGACATTGTTGGCTAACACATGTGGGTTCTTTAGTGCTTGACTAACACAGGTGGGTTCAGCCGATTCAGGTAGATGGTGTTTAGTGGTAGTATGAAATTGCTTTGGGCAGAAAATGTTGTTCATGGACCTGGTAGTCATACTATGAGTCCTTTGAGAAATAAGTAGAGATGGAGAGTTTACAGGAGTGGTTGAGGTGACTACTGTGTTGTCTCGATCCAAAGAATGGAGATGACTCTCTTCTTGTGCTTGTGTGATGCTTGGCGCAGGTGGAAGTTGGTTATCTGTAGGTCGAATTTGCAGTAGAGTTCCAAAGAAGCAGAGAGGTATCTTGACTGGCCGTGTATGAGTTTCAGGATATATTGTCTCATCGAATGTGACATGCCGAGACACATATAGGCGTTGAGTAGGTATGTGATAGCAAAGGTAGGCGCTTTGGGTTTTTGAGTAGCCTAAAAACACAAAGGGGACGGACTTTGGTTGAAGCTTGCTGTTGTTGTAAGGCTTAAGCCAAGGAAAACACAAGCAACCAATGGATCTAAGTTTAAGATAATTTGGTGCTTCATTAAACAGGCTTTGAAAAGGGGATTTGTGGTCAAGAACATGTGATGGCAACCCGTTTATTAGATATGTTGTAGTAGCAAACGCACGGGACCAAAATTTTGAGGGAAGAAGAGTAAGGAGTGTTTTTCCTGTTTCGACAATGTGTCTATGGCGGCGCTCTGAAACTCCATTTTGTTGTAGAGTATGTGGCACTGTGGTGTAATGGTTGATGCCATGAAGTGTGAGAAATGGTTGAAGGGCAATGAATTCTCTTCCATTATCAGAGTATAAGCTCTTGATTTTTGTGTTGAATCGAGTTTCAATCATTTTATGAAATTGTGGGAAAATGATTCGGATATCAGATTTATTTTTTAGGGGAAAACCAGGCATATTTGGTGAAGTGAAAAATGAGGATCACATAGTATTTGTAACCTTGTATGCTTGTTTGTGGGGATGGACCCCAAACATCCGTATATATTAAATCAAAGGGAGATGAGCTTGTGAGACCATGTTTATGAAAAGGTAATTTATGAGATTTATTCATTGAACAGGAAATTCAAGCATGAGAAATAGAAGAATTTATGTCAACAGGAAGTGAGTAACAACATTGGAGGAGGGATGGCCAAAATGTTGGTGCCAACCATTTATTGAGGTACGTTCATGGACCATAGCAGTTGGTCTGAAAGCACTGGTTTGTGGTATGGGTTAGACACCATTGCCACACTTGCCTTGAAGAAGAGTTTCCTTCGTCCTATGGTCCTTGACAAAAAAAAGGATGAAACTCAAGAAACACGTTATTGTGTTTTGTAAAATAATGAACTGAGAATAGATTTTTGTTAATGCTCGAAACACAAAGTGTGTCTTGAACTTGAAAATTTCATTTGGGAAAAGGCAAAGTAAGAGAACCTGAATAAGTGATTTTCAAACCTGGACCATCTCCGATAAGCACCTCATATGTTCCCTCATACTTCGAGTGCAACTGCAAATCGGAAACTTGAGAGGTGATGTTATGAGAGGCTGCAGAGTCGATTAGCCACCTTTGAGCTGGACTGGAGTTTGTAGTTGTGCAGTTAGTCGAGGCTTTTTGAGGTTGCAACTGTGGACAATATGTTGCAACATGGCCAAGTTACTCACAGTATTGGCACTTTGGTATGTATCTCTATTGTTTATAGTTGTGGGGCTTTGACTTGGGATCATTTTTCTAGTTTGAAGAGGAGAATGACTCCTGATTTTTTGAGGACCTGAAATCCTTACGTTGAGTGTTGTTAGCAGTAATCACCATGGATTGATTGTTGCTATCAAGCCTCTTGAGTTAGGACTCGTGTCCTATGAGTGGAGTTCTTCAAAAGATAACAATAATTATCGGGCACGTATTGGTGCTACCATTTCTTTGTACACATGGCCTAGACCATTGAGAACATATAATGTTATATCATCGGCAGAGAGAGGGGCATCAATGAGAGCCAATTCATATGCAATAGTTTTAACATAATGTAGGAATTCTGTAACAGTGCATGAACTACGCTGAATGAGAATGAGATCCTCCTTGAGTTGCATGACTCATGTTCTGGATCGATTGGCATATAGCTTGGTGAGAATAGCATTCAAGATTAGTTTATCCTGTCTAAACCACTGATTATACGCAGCAATGATTGCTGCATCGGAGGTTGTGGTTGAGGGTCGTGGTGGGCATGGAATTGTTCCATCAACATAGCTATATAGATTATAGCCAAGAAGAAGGGGCTCAAATTGTGCATGCCAAGAGGGATAATTTGTTGGGGTGAGTCTAGTCGTAATATGTTGATTGGTGTTGATGGCCATAGGAGAGGGAGTAGAGTTTGCCATGTGCGGAAGGTGGAGGAAAAGGGATCATAATTTTACTCGTTGGAGAGAGGGCTGCTCTGATGCCATATAGAGAAACAGAGGAAATGTTTATGAATAGAATGCTCACACATATTTCATTTACAATGCAGGTATATATATACAGCTTGAGAGGCTTGAGTTAAGCTTAAAATAATGTTATCCTATAATTGCCTAATATGTATACATTAACACCTATGAGCTGTACAGATTACATATCAGATTTAGAGCATTGATATGACGTGCTTGATTGCGTTATTTTTTGAGAAATAGCAGCTTTCCTTATAGTTGTTTGACTTGAAGTAGTCTCAACAGTATTCATTTCTGTTATAAACAAAAGTTCAATGTATAAAATAATGAAAGAAAAGAATAGCACACAAAGGTTTATTCCAAACAAGAAGAAATGATGTCCAACAACAACCACAAACTAATGATATTGTCTTAAGATTGTTGGTGCGTTAGTATATGTAAATGGTTGTTTAGACAAAGAAAATATTTAATTCTCATGAGCGTAATTAAATTCTAGAAAATGGAGATAAAGAAAGTAGTGAAGAATGAAATCCGAGACAAGTGAAAACTCTTTCTCTTTATGACAATATTGTCTCACAATGGTGCTAATAGATTACAACACTTATCTCCCAAGATATAACGGATACAACTTGTGGTAGAAGCACTTCAAACCACAAGCAACGAACTTGGAATGATAATTTTCTCTCTACAAGAAAAATGGTTTTGGAATGATTTTTGAAGAGTATTTTGTAAGAGTTTTGATGTAATGATCAATGCAAAATAATATGAGATGCATAATAGATGTTCAAAGGATCCTATATATAGAAGATGAAGGGTTGTGAGTGAAATGTCATGCCCCAAACATATCAACCTTCACGAATAGAAGCATCCCATGTTGTCACTGGCCTATCGCTACCTCTCGCTCGAGCGACAGTGACACATTTTCATCATAGCCTCTTTTGTTCCCCTACTAGATTGTCGCTCGAGCGAGCTAGAGCGATAGGCAAGCTATGAAGTTAGCTTTTTTTTCCAGCCCGTATTTTCTCTTTTATATCCAACTTTGGACCGTAATTTCTCATTCATTTTAAATTGGTTTTGAGATTTCAAATATACCACGAAAATCTACTTGACGAGTACAACAAGTTAGTCTATTTATATTCATAATTTGATTATCGGATCAAGTCTGAATATTTGATTAAAGTTGACACAAAAGTCACTTTTCCATACTGAACTAAATTTTATTTTCATTCTTTAAACCAAATTCCAATAGTTCCACGAAAGAAGTAGGCTTGGATGAATATTGAGTTACCTAATATAAACTTAGACCTCCCAACCTTGCCGGCTGTAGCGAGTTCGTGTAATAAAGTGGGGCCAAGCTCTTCGTGGACTCAAAGTTTAGATATGGACTTGTTTTTGGCGCATCTAAGCAGCCTAGTACTTCAAAAAGCATTATCTTATCAGATGATTATCTGAAAATGGATGGGTTAAGTGTCTCAAGTTGAGCGCTTCAAATTCTTATGCTCGTGGCATACAGAGTTCGGATTTTGGCAAAAAGAGAAAAAAAGGCTCGTTTACTACAAAAAAATAAAAATAAAAAAAGTGGTTTCAGGCATGAATTTTCTGTGGCTTCTTCCTAAAGCTACAATATCTGTTATTAGTCTCTACCAATGGAAAATTAGCAACCTCAAATCCTTTGATAATTTGGAAGTTGCTCATAGTTACCTATGGATTGTCCAGTATAAACCTTTTACCAACGAAAATTTCGTTGGTAAAAATATTATTATTACCAATCGAATTTCAATCGGTAAAAATATTGCCATTACCAGCTGAATTACCGTTGGTAAATGTCTACAATTACTTATCCAATATCCATTGGTAAAAATATTACTGTCACCAACTGAATATGTAAAAATATTGCCATTACCAACTGAATTTTTGTTGGTAAAAATCTTACCATTACCTTAACATACGTGTTCATTATATACGGATTTTCGGTATCTAATGGGTTATGCATACCTACAAAAAATTCATAGGTAATAAAAAGTACTTTTTCGTATGTGAAGCTTAATTTCTTTTTTCTTTTTTAATATAAAATACTAAAAATTTATAAACTTGTAAATAATAATAATAAACATTATCAAAGCGCACTAAATAATCAAAGTCTTTCACAATAAATTTTTAATATATCAACTTAATTACTACGAAATTATAAATTTCAAAATATCACGTTTCCGACCTAAAAAGAAATTGAAAGTTAGGAATATTTAGTTCCCTAAGCATGCTTGTACCGTTTCTCGCATATCGACCATGTGATTTATTTCAACTTGTTCAAGACGTACAATGACATCAATAATCCTTTTGTTATTTTCATCTATTGTATTCCGTACATAGCTAGCTCTGACTTCAAATTATTGAATGTTTAGGTGAATTAGGTGTACCAAGAACATGTGAAGCTGATTGTCAAGGACCAAACCCATAAACACGGCACTTAGATGTCCATTGTTGACATCATCGATCCATGAATTAGGATCAAACAATATAATTACTCTTTCAACTACGAATTTATGGTAGGTAAATGGTTGAAACATTTTTTTTTAAGTTTTTAAAATAATTAATATCACTTACGAAATTCCGCAAGTGAAAGATTAAAATATTTTTTGAAAGTTTTGATTACCCTTCGACCACGAATTTTCGGTAGGTGAATGTGATATCATCACTTATGGAATATCCATTGGTAAACGTTTTATCATCACATACGAAAAATTCGTTGGTAACATTTTTTAATATTAGCAATGTAATCTCCGTAGTTGAAACTTAAAGGTTGAAACTTTTTTATATTTTAAAATTAATTAGTATCAACAAAGGATTTTTTTAGGTAATATGAATTACATTTCACCTAAGGAAAATCCGTTGCTAAAGAGGTTGGAACTTTTTTTAGTAAAAATTGATTACCCTTCAATTATGGATATTCCGTAGGTGAATGCTTGAATTTTTAATTGTTAAAATTGATTAATATCTGAAACGATAATTTCGTTGGTAATATGAACCCTTCAATTATGGATATTCCGTAGGTGAATGCTTGAATTTTTAATTATTAAAATTGATTAATATCAGAAACGATAATTCCGTTGGTAATATGAACTACTATTCACCTACGAAAAATCCGTAGGTGAAAGGTTGGCACATTTTTTATAAAAAATGTTGAATTACGTCACCCATGGAAATGTTATTGGTGTACACATTAAATAACAACATTAGGCACGGAACATCCATTGGTGATTTTCATAGTTGGAAGTCTATTACTTTTACGACGGATAATCCGTTTCTGATTGATTATCCGTAGGTAAAGAGATGATTTTAATTAGTATTGGTAGAACTCTTACAGATAGCATAACTAACCGGCAGAGGATAAACGTCTTGAGAAATTGTTAATGTGGGCAAAATAGACTGGAGACTCACCAAGAAAAGACGGGTCCTTTTTCATGGACCTGGTAAAGGAAGGTAAAAAACGTCTGCTCGCACATTCTTGGATACAAAGGTGGCTACACATGGATCTGGGAGTCGTCGATAGAAGCCCGAGGCAGTGGTAGTTTGTGAACCATAATGTTCTAAGTTGGCATTGGAGAACGATCAAAAGAAGCAGTTTCCGAGTATTGCTGCTATGGCACTTATGTGGAAGGCTTTGAATGTTTTGAACCTTGCGAGCTCCAAAAGAAGGGTTCTCCCGTTTGAACACTAGAGCTTTCTGAAATTACTTCATGTTTGGTACATACTTAGCACTCATTGTGACTGGATGGTGTTGTTGGAATAATTGGTATTATTTATAGTGAATTGAAATAAGTCTCCAATAGGTACGTTGATTGGGCACGACTCTTCAAATGCAAATAGTTCATATCGAAAAATTGTTTCGACTGTGTGTGACCTTTTGATATGGTGCGATCTAGACCATCAATTTTGAAATTGTGTCATCTAATGATTGAAATTAATTTGACCATAAGTTATGACCATTCGAAGAGACACATACAAATTTATAAATACAGACCTTTACGTGCATTTTTTTCCTATTTTCCCTCTCAAAATTCTGTCAAAATAATTTCCATATTTTTTTGAGTTTCGGGTTTGATATTAACTATTCAATATCTTCCATTCTAGAAGAGTACGGCCAAGTTTTGGTTCGCCCAGCAAATTTGTAGTGTGCTATGTTAATTTTAGAAGAAGCGCTGTATCTTAGGGGACGAACATTCATTTGATCATATTAGCATCAATGTAGAGGGTGAAATCCTTTTAAAGGAGATTAGCATTCGCATACCTCGCTTCATTTTATTTCCTTTGATTTCTGCATTTTCTATATTTGAGTAAGTAGTGATTTATACATTATTATGCATGTACTATGATTAGATAAGCCATTACTCTAATAATTGCATACACACGATTTTTTATTAACGGAATATAATTCATGCACTAATTTATCCAACAATCTTAAGACGGATATTCTTTGTGCTTTTTATGTTCTATTTTTACTACATGAATCATTAATAAAATTTTGTTTAGAATTTTATTTGAATAATTTACTGAACATAGAACTAGTTATGCATTCTTAATTTAGTATATGAATTGCTTCCATGTTGCATTTGTTTAAAAAATAAACTTTGCTCGCAATTAATTTCGGGTTTGAACATAGAATTGGTAGATGTGAAATTCGCATATTGTGCTATGCATCATCATTTTGTATCTATGGATAATGAATTCATTTCACGTATTTATTTTGACTACAATCAAATTGATGAAAAATGCATATATTACATAAAATTCGGAAATAGCAGTATGCACACGACAAAATGCATGTTTTGTCATTAAAAAAAAAAAAGGATTATATGAATAGGCAATAGCACCTTGATCAGTTATGTATATAATATTTTCATTATTTGGATTTGGTAATTGGCTATACGTGTATTGTGTTTAATGTGAATGCATTGATGTTTAAATATTCTATTGTATTTGAGGCACCGATTATATATATAACTCTTCGGTGGAAGTTTCTAACATGAAACGGTGGATTTATTAATAAGGAAATGTGTCCATTCAATTCCAAAGAAGTTAGTTTGTTTGGTGTATCTTTAATTCAANGAAGTTTCTAACATGAAACGGTGGATTTATTAATAAGGAAATGTGTCCATTCAATTCCAAAGAAGTTAGTTTGTTTGGTGTATCTTTAATTCAAGATGGCCAATTGTGATGTTCGTGTTTCCCTCCTTATCTTAAAAGAGGCAATCATCTGATCACTATTCATTTATGTCACACGAGTTTTCACATTAACTCAGTTTCATTGTGATTTTGCTACAGTATAATAATAATAATTGCTAAATTAATATTCGTTGACTAATTGATATTTTTATAAATAAATATGTTTCTTTTATAAATATCTTCTTGGA
>CAIGRP010078315.1:0-25127 GCA_903798385.1 Fraxinus cuspidata
GTCGACAGGTCGTTGGTCGAGAAGATGACGTCGACGTCGCAGTTGGAGTCTGGTTGAAGGAGAAAGTGAAAACTGATTTTCCATTTTTCCATTTTGTAATTTAAAAAAAATGTAATTGGGTCAAATATGAGGCTCATCGGGTATTGGGTCTGCTTGAAAAAAAAATTGAGCCAAAAATAGACCCTCTCTAGTTTTGGGCCCGAGGCGGAGGCCTCATCCGCCTCACCACAGAACCGGCTCTGNGGCCCGAGGCGGAGGCCTCATCCGCCTCACCACAGAACCGGCTCTGGTTGTAATTTGTGTTGTTTCTGTGACTGTTTAGTTTTTTTGATCCACAATGTTAATCAGTTAAATTGAAATTATACTGTTTAATTGAAAATATATGTAGGTTGCAATACAAATTATAGGGATACTTTGAGCATCGCCCTATCCCTGTCCATAATATGATCAAGGTCTTTAAATGTATGTATTCTACTTATATGCCTCGATAGGAATTCTTGATTGCATTGATAAGTCTGATTTTATGTTTTGTTCGATGGCCGGTTAGACTTTTGTTTAACTCGACTTTCAAAGTTCTGGGAAAGGGCTTAAAGAAGGGAGCCATGCACAATGTTACACAAGTTAAATTGATATCACAACGATTATGTAGGTTTCATAATGAAGAATGTGATCCTATTTGAAAATTAAAAATTGTTGTCTGCCATTGGTAGTCTGGTATGATCAAAGTGGTTGGAAAGACTGCAAAGTGGATTGAAACAACTTTATACAATTTAATTTAGGAAGACTAATTTTTTTAGGATGTGTAATATGAATAATTTGATGATATTGACAATTTTGGAATTGACTTTGTTAGCCGCAGATGTGATCAAGGTGGTTGCGAAGACTGCAAGATGAATTGGAACAATGTTATATGTTTTCTTTCTAGGACAACTGCAATCTTTGTGCAAAGTGTGTGTGTGTGTCTATATATATATATATATATATATATATATATTTGCATTTGTAAGTTTTAATGTATTTGCGTATTGAAAGAATGACAAATATTCCGTAGGAAGTACCCAAACCATTATGTGCTTGTAAATTCCATGCAAGACAGGCAGTTATTTTTGCATTTTCTTTGTGCAGTGCCTTTGCCTGGATATGTAATTCTTAATCTCTTTGTCTTGCCCATGGACATGGCTCACCACAAGTTGGTGGTTTTCTAAAAGCTGGTTGAAAGGTTTTACAGGTTAAAAACCCACCAAGATCTATTGAGATGAGTAAATGGTTTGCGAGGGATGTTTTGTTTGGATCAAGAAGAGTTTCCATGCGACAGTAATGTGTTTTAGGAGTTCTAAATTGGTGACCCTTCTTTTAGAAGTGGGAGGTGGGTTAGGTAGCATGGTACTTGTTTGGGAGGTTAAGATTGAGCGTCTATGGTATTGTTTTGTGGGATTGTGGATTGAACTATTGGAGGGCAGATGGGCAGTTTAACATTCGTAAGTTCAGTGGATTATCATTTGGAGATTTCTGAAGGATGGATTTGGGGATATGGTTCTTTTGCTTTCCCTTTTGTTGGTTTCATAGGGTAAATAAACATGGAAATTATAGTAAGAAGGATGTGATGTCCCACTTTATATGTATATATGCAAAAGCTAATCCCAACACTCCCACACACACACATAATGTAAAGCTGTCACACTGTAAGACCATATGGGAGATGAACAATCATTTGAAGTTCCCACTTTCATGCATATTTAATATTATGAATTTGTGGTGAACATTTTTTTTTGGTCAAAAATGTTGTTTTGTCTAACAAGGAAGATTAACATTAGACAATTATGCTGTTTGTCTTTTATTTTGTGCTGATGAGATTGTTATTTAGTTTGTAATTCTTGTTTTTATGATAATTTGTCCTTACAGTTTGAAGTCTTAATTTTAGAATGAAGCAATTTTATTTATTTGTCGTGCAGAAAAGTGGAACAAGTGGCCGAGGAGGCCGACTCGTTGAAAGCTAGTCTGGATAAATATGTATCGAGACATCAGAAGAAGATACAAGAAGCTCAAGAGAGGGCAGAACTACTTGGAAGAGCCGTATGAATTCTCTGTCTGAATTGTCTGTGTTGCTCTTTTTAGATTACACAACTTATCTGTTAAAAGGGTTTTTCTTTTATATTCTAGAATGGGGAATCCTCTCATGTTTTGAGAATATTTGATGAGGAAGCCCAAGCAATGCAGTCAGTTCGTAGCTCATCCAAAATGCTAGAAGAAACTTATGCGACTGGTGTTGCCATTCTTTCAAAGTATAGTGAGCAAAGGGATCACTTAAAGGTATTCCTATAAAGCACCTACCACATAGAAACATACAGATGCATTGTGCATGCATGCATAAATACTTGTGCATATAGGTTTACACAAAATATTGTGTTAAAACAAGTGCACAAATGAAAATCTTGTAAAATTCCACTGGTACACATTTTATATAAATGACATTTACAGTCTCAGACTTGTGCTACTTGGTCGTAGATCAGTGCACAACTTGAATTAAACTATAAGAGTTGAATATAAACATTCTAATAACGCTGTGAGAACGATTATGTGGATGTGGTTTAAAACTTTCTCGCATGCGTTAGAATGAGTGTTCTGTGTACGTAACATGATAAGGGAGTTATATTTACTTATGAAGGAGGGTAGGGCAAATGCTACAGAAATATTCATAGGAATCGGCTAAAACATTTGCACTATCTTGATAGGTGATATTCCCTCTATCCCAGAAAGAATGTTAAGAGTGTCTATATTTACACGCCCCATCACACTTGTCTTCTCTGAAGCTTAATCAGTGGCAACAGAGGCTGTGGGTTCGTTCTGGAAGAATGATGCAAATTGTTGTTAATTATGCGTTTTCAAATCTCTATAAATGTTCAAACAATGTCATCTTTACTGGGATGGAGGGTATATACAAAAAATGAATTTATTGACGTATGTATCCGCAATTTCTGTGCCTAAGCATCTCCAAAGACTTTCTATTCTACAATTTAGAAAAAATCTCTAAATTAGAGATTAAAAATTTTTAAATACTCCAACAAACTCTTTATATTGAACACTTAATTTTACTACTCCCAAAAAATATTTATTATTTTTTTATCTTTTATTTTTACTAACTTTTATTTAAATTATTATAATATTTTCTTCCATTGAAAATTGAAATACTTTGAATGCATTAAATTATAGAGAGCGGGTAACTTTCATAGAGTTCCGTAGAGCATAATTTTAAGGGTTAGTTGCATCTTATTGAGAGTTTCTCTGGTAGGTTTAGCAGCAAGTGTTGGTAATAACTAGTATTTTAAAAAGTGTAAAGAGCGGCTGGACAACAAAGCCAAGTTTTAAGCTCTTACAAGCATAAGTTAGCCTATGTGTAAAAAAGCGTAAAGTGTGGTTAGGTGGCAAAGCCGAGCTTCGCCTAAGCAAGCTTTTTAAAACACTGGTAATATCTAGTTTCTTTAAGAACTTTTCAAAATGTACAAATTAGCACACTTGTAGTCTCGCTTGTTTCATTTTAGAAAAATTGTTGTAGCATAATCTGAGAAATGAAACCTCCTATACGTGGATAATTTTGTAAGATGAATTATTATAACTTTGGGTTTGCTTTGGTGCAGAGAGCTCAACGAAAAGCTCTGGATGTCCTCAACACTTTGGGGCTATCAAACTCTGTAATGCGGCTCATTGAGAGGCGAAATCGTGTCGACCGATGGATTAAATATGCAGGCATGGTTCTCACTATCATCGTACTTATTGTCTTTTGGAGGTGGACAACATGATTTGAATTCCATCTGGTATTGAGTCACTATCATGTATTCTTTTTGCTTGTAACCTTCCAGTAGTGAAATGATGTTCATGCATGAAAAAGTCTGCGTAAAAGGACGAACTTCATGCCTTCAAGACATTCATATGGAAAAAAAAATTGTGCAAGTTGTATGCAAAACTAGTAGTATGGAAAGAAAATAGAGTAAACGAAACAGTAGTTTGAAGTCTCAATTTGCAGCTTTGTTGTTCTATGTATTATAGATTCCAATTTTGATTTCGTCAACCCACACCAGTTGAAATTTTTCTGCAATTCATCGATCTCGAGCACGTGGATTTGATAAATGACTCTCCCTTGCTTTGAGATCGAAATATATTTCCTAGCACATAGTTATTTACATTGCTGGTGAGTTGTTTGTTTATATTATGGACATAAACAGAATTGATTTATTCAATTTGGCATAGACTTGCTTGCTATCATGTTGTTAATTTTGTTTGCCATCGTAAATTTATTCATTAGCCGAAAAATGATGTGACAATTTCTCCGCTTACACTTGCAGCATTTGCTTGACTTCTTTAGACAACTTGCCTAAATGAGCAATGGCAAAAATGCACCTTGTTTTGTACTTCCTCTCATGTGATTGCTATATTTCATAGGTTAGAGGGATCTGTCATTACCTGCCATAGAATGAGTTGTGCACATTTTCCACTAATAAAGATGCAATTTGCAGTTTCTATCTTTCACGAGGGAACAATTGTTCACTTTTTTTCCATATTTTCCAAATTCCGTAATCTGCAAGTTTCACGGATGTAAGCTTGTTTGTCTAAAGCTTAAAAGTTGGGAAAATTTACTCTTTTCTATTTTTTTTTCTTTTATTTAGATAATTACTCCCGCTAACAAGTTTATCTGCATCTTAGTGTAATTGTTGCACTAATTCTAGTAAGAGTCCACAATTTATGTTTATTGTTGCATTTATGTCTTTATTTATTTTTTGTTCTATTCTTATTCTCAAATTTTCATTAATTAGTATATTTTGTATCTGATAATAGTTTATGTCCAAATATTCAATTAACGTATTTTAAAATGATGGGTAAATTCTTAAATGTAATATTTAAAATGATATAAACCTCGAGAAAATACGCGATTTGAGTATTTCTTTATAAAAAAATTGTACACGTATTTAAAGAAAAATACAGCGAATACATGAGCGTAACTCACTAACACTTGTCCAACAACTCAAACCATTATACGAATAGTTAATACGTACAAAGAGATAGAGACGCTGAGTTGGATGAACTACTTGCTGAAGAATAAAGAAAAGAACATTGTTGTCCCAATGAGAAATTCACAGCAAACGGTAGTGCAGATATTATAGAAGCCAGGTGTGGATGTATAGTGTCATTTCGAATTGAACACAATGGTTAAATGACACGACACACGTTACTGTATGGTATTCAAACTTCGAAAAACAGTGGACTTTTAGTTAGTTGTTTTCTGCTCAATCTTAGGGGCGGATACAAACTGCCCTTTTACCCCCATTTCTAACTAGTTTTCCTCGTATTCTAGTTTCGTACGCAGTATTGAATAAGATTGAATAATATAATATATAAATTGAAATTTATGAAATGTATACGAACCCATGTACTCAATGTGTTTAAAATACTTAATGACGGTTTTCTTTATTCGTTTAAAACTCAAATGAACGGTCACATTTCAACCGGGATGGAAGCACAAGGGGCACGTGTGACGATCAATTTACAACATTTTCAAATTTTCATTAAATTGAATATAGAAATTTATTTATTTTTAAATTTATATAAAATACATATATATTTTGCTCCTTCAACATATTACACAAACCATTATGGTAAATCTATCTGACTCTACTATTGCATTTCAAAATTGATACTCTCATACGAGGTCAAGCAATAAATAATAAATTTTAATAAAATGTATGATTAAAATATTGAGAATTACATTTTAAAAAGGACTACATCTCTTCAATATAAAATAATGAATTTAAGATTTTGGGGTGAAACTCCAAATAATTACAAACATTCTATGATTAAACTCAATATTTCTTTTTCACCCCATGCAGATATTATTATCCACTCTTCCCATAGCCCATGGTTTTTCTCTCTCCCAGTCTCTCTCTCTCTCTCTTCCACCTTGCATATATCCATTCCTATATGTTGCTCTTTTCCCCAATCCCACCTAAAATTTTCCTCGACTTTTTCCTCCAAAGTTCCCCACTAAATTCTTCATACCAAATCCTATTATCATCAGACCAAGAGAAAGATCAAGAAATTTCCAAGAGAATATCTATTTTCACACACACAAACACATTTATGTGTATATCTCTTGCATGCAAGAACAGTTTGAAGGTTAAAAGAGTTTCTTGATTTGGGTAGAGAAAAACAACCTTATAGATGACAATGGAGTCTGTAGGTCTGGTGGAGCAAAGGAGATCAAGTAGAGTTGAAAATAATGTTGAGAGTGTTATTAAGAAGAAGAGGTGCAAAAAAAAGGTGAGAATTCAAGTAAAGAGACCTGTGAAAATGGATTCAAGGACACTGCAGAGGCTATTTGATTCATGCCAAAAAGTTTTCGAAGGCCCTGGCACAGTCCCTTCACCCGGTGATGTGCAAAGATTGTGCAACATTCTTGGTGAGTAGTGCTTCGTCTAAAAATTTAAAACTAAATTTAGAATATTTGTCGGCTTGAATATCAGGTTGAGCCATCTCGTTAAGAGTTTGACAGTAGGAAAAGGCATATATTTGTTAATGATGTCTAATATGTTGTTTTTTACACTTCTTTGGGATCTTTTTGGAATCCAAGATGGATTGCTTTTTGTTCTTATTTTGATCCAATATCTTGAGATTGTTGGCTCAAATTTCAAAATCCCCCTGTACGGTGCACATTTTTGTTCCAAGAATGCTTTTTTGTGTTTGATGTGATTGGGAAATATGTGGTTGAAAAAGAGAAAAAAGTTATTGATGTGATGAAAAATATTAATTTATTGAAGAATGTGTGTTTGAAAATGAGTAGAAGAATGAAAATGAAAAAAATAACGTCACTCAAACAAGGGCTAGGTGGGTTCTATTTACCATTTTTTTGCTGTTTTTTATTTTCCAAAACAATGAAAAGTGATTTTCTTTTCCATTTTCGGAAACGCGTTTTTAAAAACAAGTTAAAAATTTAGAAAACAAAAAATGACAATCGTTTTGGATATTTTCAATTATAATCAAGTCAAAATTTTCAAAACATGCTTTTGGTGTTTTCAAAATAATTTTTCAAAATGTAAAAATGAACAAAATACAACCCTATTAAAATGGACATTCAAACCACAAAATTCAAAATGAATTCAAAACTTAAAACACAAATAGAATAACCATTAGTATTTCATTTAGGGAATTGAATTTGGGCTGGCTTCACTATTGGAATTGATACATAAACAGTGTGAATCCCTGAGATCAGTCACACTTCAACTCTGAAACAATCTCATCTAAAAGTCGAAGAGGCCAAACCACTCACAATTTTCATAAACTAGTTGATCTCACAACACTTGTGCTTAGATCTTATTGAACTACCTCATTAATATCTCATGAACATATTTATTTATTTAAATTTTGTCTTGACTTTGATTTTGTTCTACATCCTAGGTTAAGAAATCTTGATGGGAAAAATTGAATAATCCTTGCATCATAATAGAATAATTACCACAATAAGGTCTCCTAATTTAATTTTCTTGAATTCCAATGAAGGCGGAAACATTTACTCACTTAGCTACTTGAAATTTCTTACTCATTTGGTAATCTGTAAGCCTATCTAATGTTAGGACCAAATCGACCCGCACTGAATGTTAGACTACTCGTTGAAGATAACAGTACATCGAACACATACAAAGTTTTAAACTAACCTGGCAATTTAAGAAAGTGGCATTTGTTTCTCTGACCAGTCTTTTATTACCATAATTTTGTAGATGTTATGAAACCAGAAGATGTGGGGCTGAGTAGAGATCTGCCGTTCTTTCAATCTAAGAGTGTAGCAGTTGAAGGGAATCCTAGAGTTGCATCTGCTACCATCTACAAAGGCCATAATTTCTCTGTAAGATTTTCTCTCTAGCACAAATATGAAACATAATATATTAAATCCAAGATCTGTCTTTGTAAAATTAACAACTTCAGTGCATATTGTGAATTCAAGCTAAATTAGTAAGTCTATTCACATTGTTCTATGCTTTCCCCAGCTATGCCTTTTATTTCTCCCTGCAACTGCTGTCGTACCTCTCCACAATCACCCAGGGATGACTGTTTTCAGCAAGCTTCTATTAGGGACCGTGCACATTAAATCATATGATTGGGCTGATCCCCTCAATTCTGATAACTACGATTCATCTTCGAAATGTGAGTTTTTTTTCGCCATCTCTCTTCCACCCCACCAATATGACGTTTGGAAAAGAAGTTAAAATCTTATTTATTAGTTCCAAGCATTACAGTTTATGGAACATTATCTTACAGTATTCTTGTAAAATGAGACATTGATGGAATTGCATGCAGTGAGACGGGCAAGGATAAAAGCAAACAGAAGCTTCACATCACCATGTGACACTTCTGTATTATATCCAACGTCAGGGGGAAATATCCATGAATTTACTGCTAGAACACCATGTGCTGTTCTTGATGTTCTTGGACCTCCCTATTCCAAAAAAGATGGCCGGGATTGCTCACATTACAGAGAGGCTTCATTTGGTGATTTGTCAAGTAAGAAACTCGTCTCATTTGGTACAATAATCCGTTTTAAGATTTTTCGGTCAACAACAAAGTATTGGAATCTGCTACAGGAATACTTTTGTTCAATCCGTATTTTAAGAACTGACGAACTACACATTGTGTATCAATGCTTCTATGCCCAGTTTTCCTCCCCTTCCGAACACAAGTAGAAATGGACATTTTCCAACTCTTATATTATACTATGTGGTCGCTGTTTAAGCACAACTAATATGAATAGGACTCTTGAATGCTGCCGCGATACTGTTTCACGATGCTGGTGGAATTTATTCATTTGCGTAGAGTATGCAGTTGAAGTTCTATCAGCATCCTATTTTATACCTGATATGCAAAGTTTACAGCCTCATAATATGACTATGATAGATAGCATGTTCAGACGAGATTGATGTGGCCTATCCGTCTGGTACATCGTACCTTAAACGTGCCCAAATCTCATACTACATGAAATGCATGCAATATGAGTTATCTTATTTTCTATGCATTTCCATTTTCATTGTTGTAGTTCTTTTAATTGACTCTCTTTTTGCACCGCAGTTAGAGAAGACTTTACGGAGGTAGAAGATGATGGCCATTGTTATGGATGGCTTGAAGAGATTGAAACGCCCCAAGGATCAGAAATGGATGGAATTCCGTATTGGGGTCCCCAAATTGATGAATCCCATTCTTAGTATGTACTTTTTCTTCACAATAGAGGGCACTTCCTTGTTGGCTCAAGGGCTCGTTTTATCTTTAGGTTTCCATAATTTTCCTTCCTTTCTTTAAGTTGGTAATTGGTTTTCCTCACTCTCTCTCTCTCTCTCTCTCTCTCTCTCTTGTATATAATGGAAATTATCAAATTACAGTGTGATTATATATATATATATATACTGTTTGGTTCTCTTTAAAAAGTTGTTTCAATTCTTCTTGTTTGGTGCAGCAGCTTTTAAAGAGAAAAATGCTGTGTTTTTATTGGTCGTACTAACTCGTCAAAAAGGTTTAGTAGTTCAAAATTTACCATCAGGTTTATTAGTACAAAATTTCTCATTTAAGGGCACAATAGCAAAACTTGATGACACTACATTGTACAGCCTCATCTTTATACTTAACTTGGCTCCGTTGGATTGGCGAAGGTGGCAAGGAATTTCAATTCCATATTAATTGGAAAATAAGAACTCATCAAACTCATAGGAATTCGTTTTTCATGAAAACAAAGAAAATGTAGTTTAATGTAACTGTACTTTGAAATTCGATTTTCATTTTCATGTTGCAATCAAAACCGTCAAAGTGGATTTTGTTTTCCTTAAAATTCATTGCAATCAAACATGGTAGATTCTTAGAGTCCGTTTGTGGAATTTGGATGGAAAGAAAATAAATTTTAGAAAATTGAATTGCTTAAAATTGTTTTACTGAAAATTGTCAATTGATTGTGTTTGATTAGTATAATTTTTCACGTGAAAAATATTGAATTTTTGAATTTTTTTATGTTCGGTTGACTTTGTTTTACATGAAAATTGTCCATTAAAGATATAATTTGTTACAATTGAGGATATAATTTGTTTCATTTGCCAATTTTTTTTTTTTAAAGTAAACTGGAAAATCAAATTCCATCAAATTAATGAGAACTGATTTTTCCCTCAAATTCATTGAATTGGCACCGTGTGAGCCAAAACCAAGAAAATGAATTATCACCCAAATTTTACCAATCAAACATGCCTTATGAGAAAATATGGAATTTTATTTCTGACTTCCATGGAAATGATATCAAATCAAACAGGGCCTTGGTGGTATTGATCAAATTTACTAGTCTGAATTTTGTCATTCAACAGTTTGGAAAAGGCATAGAATTCAATAACATTGTGTCCATAAATCTTATTATTTTCATTTTCACCAGTTATCCAAGATTTATTTAATGATTATTATTTTTAACCAAGAGTTGGCCTATTGAAGGATATTAATCGCCATGTTTGGTAGTAGATATTATATCATAACAGCTCCATGTAAACCTAAGATTGCATGTGGATCTTACAATATGTAAGTCTCTACTCGATCCCCGTCCTAGTTTCACAATTAAGAAACGACTTAAATAGCAATTCTTCACATTTCTTCTCGTAAATCAAATCTCTACATGAGAAAAAGAATAATGGTACTAAACACAAATGCATTCAAGTGTTGATATATATATAATCTTAAAAGTAATGACATGAATCCCAACACCATTCGAAGAAAAAACAAGCACTGTCGGTGAAAAAGGCAAAAAGAAAGAAAAATTAAGAAAGGAAATTGCATTGTTTTAACAAAAGAGTACAACAAAATGTATTTCAAATTAACTCAAAATTTGATGCGAATATGGATTGCTGAGACGACCATATTCATGATCAACGATGAAAGAATTGAAACGAAAAAGATGCAGAGGATAAAAAATGTTCACAGGTTACTGAAATTGGCCCCCCGTCATCCCCATCCAAATAATTGAACGTAAACCGTTCTCCAGTCATTCCTCGTCAGAATAGTTGAACTTAATCGAGTGAGATTGCAGGTCAATCTGTCCTCCTCTATAGCTACCCCGCTTCTTCTTAGTTTTTTCATGTCGGAAATCCCTGTAAAAGAGAGAAAGTACATCATTTAAACCTGTAGTGTGTGTTATTTTTAAAGCACCACAAACTGCCCAGTGGGTTATCCCCATCTCTGTTGTTTATAACATGATATCCAGAGCCATCTTTGGATGGGTAAACCCAGCCGTATAATGTTATCAACTTCCGAGCATGGCTATCAGCTAGTGAGTTTCTGTTGGCTTTTTAATCGATGCATTTTTATCTACTTTATCATTACATAATCTGTGCTCCATAAATATACTAGGTAAGCTTGATATTCAGTATTTCACGTAAAACACAGAATGACATACCTTCCTCTGACCTGACCCAAAACTTCTTGTGCTTTTGCCCCATAACCAGTTTCTGCTCCATTCTGTGAGAAAGTTGCGTAAAAGAAAATATAAAATAAAACATACATGCATAAATACCATAGAGGAGATAAAAATATTAAATTCGTGTATAAATATGTCTGTTCAAATTTAACTATATGTTTGAACATGTAAATATTGCAAAAGCATAGTGTATCCATGAAAAAAGACTAGAGGTATACACGTGCAATTGCATTTGAAGGATCAATGAAGGGATAAATTAAAACCTTTGCCCAGTATGAATTATCTTGAAGCCTCTCATCAACAAACTTCACCTCATCAACTTTAACCCTTTGAAATGCATTCACCGTTTTTGGCTGCAATAAACCGTCAAAGTTATCTTTAAGAAAAACAATCAACATTTCACCACTTGAGGTCATGACAACACAATTCAGGGTCAGTATTTTTTGTTACAGAGAATCAGAATGTGCATGCACACTCCTGTATTTTCGAGTTTGATCAAAATTAATTCTTACAGTGACCATAGTTCACTTTTTATATTTCAGGATGTCGTGTTAAATTGATTTAGAGTAGGAGCGTGAATATATATTCTAACTAGTACTTCAACAGTCATGCATCCCTTACAAAATTTTATTCAAGTGAGATCCACAACAGATGATCTATAAACTATACCTGCAAAATTTTATTTTGAAACATACATATACTCAGTCACTTTTGCCTTTCCAAGGGAAAGAATTTACGTTATATAACGCTACCTTCAACAGATCACAACAATCTTCTGTGGACTTTATTTGATATGTGATTAAGGAGCCTTTGTTGTGATTTTCCATGTGGAACAAAAGAACCCTTAAGTAATAAATACAGATCAACATCTACCATAACAAGAAGTAAAATAAATATCCTTAATTCAAGGACCATCATAAAAATGGGGAAAAAAGGAACAAAAGAAAGGAGAGAGGAGATACAACAAGCATTTGAGAAATGAGGAGATGCCATCATGCATTCAAACAAGTCCACATGTTACTAAACTATGCTTTTGATAAAAGGGGAAAACTGATAAATTGACCACACAATCCACAACAGGCTCAAACCGCTAGTCATGTTTGTAGTGAGAGACAAGCACAAAGACTGACTGCATGAGGGGTGGGCACAGTTGGAGCGGTAGAGCTCACGTAGCCATCAAAGGCAAGTCAATATGGCCCCGTGGCCATGCCCTTGGTACTATTAACAGCCCTAATACAGAGTGGCTGAGGTGTTGTGATTGATTTGCAAAACTACCAAGGCGCTATAATACTATATATATAGATGAAGCTCTCAGCTTCGAATAAAATAAATTTATTTTCATTTCTGTACTTCCTATATGTTTTCACTTTCAATAATTGATCTAGCTCCATTTCACTTACAACACAATCATATGATAGAATTGACTAACCTAGCTGACCAATTTCTCTTTTGTAAACAGTTTCCCTGTTATATATGTAATGCGTAAATCAAGAAATAATACGGGAAGAAACTATTGAAAAAGGAAAAATAAGGAAAGGAACCACATACTTCAGCAGAACTTTTGCATTGTTTTCTCGTGGATTTTGGCTGACTGGACTTCTCAACTCCATTATTGTTGAGACTACCATTCCCTTGCTGCTCAACATCCTTTGCTTCTTCCTGCCCATCAGTTTTTCTGCGCTTCGTTTCTTCAACTGCTACTTCCTCAACAGACTGTTTCCCATCTTCATCGTGAGCCAGTCGTTTCCTTTTCTTGGAAGCCATCTTATATTCATTAGCCCCATCTTCCACAGTCTCAACTGATTTCTTCTTAGATTTGTTAGTTATTACATCTTTTCTGTCAATTACCCCATCATCAGAACCAGATAATTCCACTGTAGCTTCTTTCTTTCTCTTCTTTTCTTTATCTTGAACTTTATCCTCTTCTAACAGAATGCCACTAATAACAACTTTTTCAGCATCCACTTTACTCTTATTTCTCAAGCCGCCCTCCTCACCATCTTCAAGAAGACCATCCTTCTTCAGCTTTTTCTTCTTCTTTTTCTCTTTAGATTCAACAAGGGTCCCGTAATCATCTTTACTGTCATTTAAATCTTTGCTTTTCTCATCAGTTACCTCAGGTCGTTTTTTATCACCGTCAAGTAATTCAGAAGTTAGATTGCTTTTCTTTTTTTTCTCCTCTTTCTGTTTCCTAGTGTATTCATCCACCGGTATTTCACGAGCTGCACCATCAGTAACTTGCTTCGAGGCTAATAATTCATGTTCACTTTGAACAAGAGTATTGGCTGTCATTTTGTTTTTCTCTTTTTTTGACTTTGCATTTGATTCAGTAACCTTATGGTGTGTCTGCACCTCTTCAGAAGTTTTTGCAGAAATCGTGACTGCAAAGTCAGTATCTTTGCCATTGATCTTTTTTTTCTTTCCCAAATTTTCCTCAGAGGCCGCTGTGCCATCTACTTGACGTTCTGCTCGAAAAAAGCTATCAATAAGCACGAATAGTAACATTCACCTATTTACTATACATCATCGAAATACTTGAAAAATAAATAACATCAGAGATAGAAGCTTTCATCTATATATCTTACCCTGATCCTTCCAGGGGTCAATATTGGTGTGAACTTCATTACTGCACATCATAGAAGCTCAAGTAGAAATAGAATCAAATTAATATACAAATCCAATTCACGCGTACCAAATTTATTAATTCAGCAAAGAAACACTAGAAATATCAGAAACGTAAAAGAGCTTCAAGGAAGGGTTTCATCCACGCATTAAAATTCAACCTGATCCACATTGCCCACGTCAATCCTTAATCCCAAGTAAAACACAAAAACTGTGTAAAAGAAAAATTCATCATCAACCATTCATATGCACATCCTCCTCCCACCTAACTTCACTACTAGCAAAATTTTGCTAAAAGTATAAAAAATATCAAAGGAAGAGTACATTTGCAAATTTTTTGTACATTTACAAATACCGAGAACATACATGACCAAAAAAATGATATTTCAGAAACTTCTTTGAATAAAATAGAGAAGATGGCTCAGGGTAGGACCAATACAGAAACTAGCTTTGAAGATTTTTTCACCTTTTACAAAGTATGAAGAATTCTTCAGGATGCAATGAGTTAGAATATGATTAACAGAATGGTTATAAATGCTGAGAAGTTACTTACCAATTATCTAAATATTTGGAAAAGATATCCTCCAAATTAAGTGCTCTTGCCTCCCAATCATCATCCTGACCAAAAACATGAATGTTTATTAAAAAGGCTTTCGACAATCATTCCCTGAATTTGCTTTATCTTGTTTATTCTTTTGCAGCATCTTCATTGGACATGCGTGAATAATGTGCAAAAAATTGAAAGTTAATCCAGCAAAATTTGCTTCTTATATGCATGGAACTGCCAAGAAATAATATTTACGTCATCTTTCACAAAGGACTTTCCTCTAAGAAACTTAAACTAAGGATATTGTAAAACAAAAAGTCCACAACCATTTTATCTCCATTGGCATTGCCAAAACATTTTAATATCTCAAAAGCATTTCATCCCTTCACCGTGCAGTGGACACCTCTGAGAGATTATAATTTCCAGTAATCGTTTTACTGAAAAGCAAGAAGATTACAAGCACCAAGAACCAAAAAAAGAAAACTTTAAGCCATAGCAGAGTCCAAATTGCTTGTGGCAGCTCAAAATTTCAATAAAGAGGAGCAGGGTAGAACCAACAGTGTACAGCATGCAGCACTTGCTTGCCTAACAATACATCATGCTTAGAAATTGTACTTCCTCCACCATTAAATTCAAACTTTTCCTTCTAACATACAATTGCATTTTAGAAGCACGTCAAGGTAAGAGCACTTTTAACCTTAGTAAACAATCTGTAAGTAAATTACTTATTGGAGCTAAAAAGTAAGAAATAACATTAAAAAAATGTTATCAAAATATCTTTGGAGCTAGAGAGTAAATTTATTAGGCTTAGTTGAACTTCCTGAAACAAACGTACATATAGCTATACATACATTAAAAAAAACATACGTATATGTACCTTAATTTGAGCTTCGGAGAGAAATCGTTTGAGGGTTTTGGAAAAGCCATATTTTTGGAGGCAAAGAGCGAATGAGTAGAAAAGAAGAGATTTCTGTTCGGTCTTCAATTGGACCTTGTTTTCTGGCCGATTCATTGCCATTGGATTTTTCTTTGTGGAGTTTTTCCTCTGCTGCTCCAAAAGGAGTATTTGGCGGGGCTTCAATGCAATTAAGGATACTGAACTAGGGTTTGCTTTTACAATTTCTCTTCTTTCGCGCATAAAATATATATTTCTGTCTGCTGTTTCAATTGAACGAAGGAAAGCAACGGCACGAGGACGTACTGGGAATTGATTCTTAGGGTTTCGTTTTGCTATGGGTGTTGCGCTTGGGTTTTGAAAGAGATTTTTAACAAAGGACGGCTTATTAGGGTTTTGTTTGGCCCCACTTAAAAAAGTTGCTTATTCATTCGAGTGCGCATGCGTATTTATACTTTAAAGTAGGAGTGAACGCGGTTCGATTTGGACGATTTGTGTTACATTTTCAACTCAAACTATTTCATGCGATTTGAAATTTTTCCAAACCAAACCATTATTTGCAATTTGGTTCGGTTTTAAATCGCGGTTTACCTATCGACATTGTAGTTATATGTTTAAAACAAGTTGTTATATACATTTAAACAAGAACTAATAATGTTAAATGTAAAATTACATTCATATATTTTTTTTTAATTCGATATATAAACAAAAAGACAAAAAAATAGTATCAAGCTATAGCGTCTAGCAACAAGCACTCCAGATTTTACAAGCAATAATATCAGAATAAGTACTGGAGTACTAACCTCATTTGATAAAAAAAAAATGGATCAATATTTCCTGTTGTAACACATGATTCGACTTCTGTATGATATTCAAATATCAAAATATTTATTAGTCCTTATAAATAATATTAACAAGCAACTAAAAAACAATATGCATAAAATGTCAAAATTGATAATAGAAAATGTCACCTTCTGCAGCTTTCTCAGAGTCATCCAATGTTTCTACCTCATCCAAATATTGACGAAACACTATAGCTTCATTGCTGCTATGCAACCATTTCTTCGCGCATATTAAATTCTTAACCATTTTTCCACTCAATGAACTCCTAGAGGAGTCAAGAATCCTACAACTCGTGGAAAATGCCGACTCTGAAGCGACCGTAGATATTTGAATTGCTAATACATCTTTGGCAATTTTAGAGACAATTTTGTACTTGTGCACATTCAATTTCCATCAAATTAATACGTCAAACTTGGGATCGGTCAAATCTTCACAACTATCAGACAAATAATCAATCAAATCATTATTCTCAAATTGCATGTTTTGCATAAGTTTAGCTTTGAAAATAGAAGGAGTCTATTTAGAAACACCGAAAGCAGGTTGTGAAGGATTTGGACTGCTATTTTTGGTAGCATCCTTTGATGAGGCTAATTGTGAAATGATTGGAGTCGCCATTTCTTCATAGCATGCATACAACATGTGGAGTGTCTCTTCAACTCTTTTAAACAACATTTTTACATCATAAAAATAAGTTCAAATCCGACTTTAAGATATTCCAACTTGCATCTTGGGTCAATAATCGTTGCAATGAACAACAATTGATTAAACTTTTCAACATGGCCCCAATACTTATCATATTTTTTCCGCATACTAATTGCCATGGTTCCCATCAAAGTGTTAGGTTCTTTAGCTAATTCATTCAACTCTACATGAATTTCACGTATTTCTTGAAAGAAAGAGTTAGTAATCACATATTTCAAGCCACTAAATTTTAAAGTCATTCCATTAAAAGTCCTCAAGAACCTAACAAATACTTCAACTCGATCCCAATCGACATATGTTGGTGGTCCATTTATATTTCTTCCATCGGACCCGTCTTCATTAAAATAATTTGTATAGTTTCCATCGCTTTCCAAAACAACAAATGTTTTTTTAAACTTCGTAGTAGCTTGCAAAATCAAATATGTGGAATTACATCTAGTCGTGACATCCAAACACAACAAAGCTCGAGACTCAATATTTGCTTCCTTGCAACTCTCCTTGAACTTTTTTAGTCATTCTAGGGAAAATCTAACGAATCTCACCGCATTACGAATAGCTGAAATAGCATGGCTTATTTCTTTCTACCCATCACAAACAATAAGATTGAGTATATGAGCACAACATATCATATGAAGCATTTATCCGCCCAGTACTAGACCATTCCTCTTCTCCTCAAAACAACTCTTCAATCTCAGTAATGCTACATCGTTGGAAGATGCATTATCAACAGTTATACAAAAATTCTTATTGATTTCCCAGTCTTTAAAACTAGAAATCAACTCATTTTCTACCATATCTCCCTTATGGCTTGGAACTTGAATGAAACTTATAATCGTTTTTTGAAGTGTCCAATCATTATCAACCCAATGAGCAGTTAAACACAAATAACTAACATTTTGTATTGACTTCCAACAACCAGTAGTCAAAGAAACTCTATGCTGACCCAACTCTTTCTTCAAAGAAACTCTATGCGTCGATAACATCACTGTGCGAGGTGCTCTGGAGACAACAACAAGCGTCACTCCAGTAACAACATCAACGTTTATTCTTGTTTAGCACCTCGGCAACAATAGCAGCAAGCGCCTCTCTTTATCCCATCTTCTTTTTTTCTAGTTCAAATCTGATTTGCTGGCTTTCATCCTTGTCGAGCGACGTTCTGGTTTTGGTGCGTAGTTGTAATGATGGCGAAGTGGTTGTTGTTATGCGGTTGTAGGGGTGCGGGGCGGTATTGGAACTGATTTTGTTGATAGTGTTTGGGTGGCAGCGACTTTGTTGGATATGGCGTTGTCGATGGTTTTGTTAGATTTGGAGGTGGCTATAGTTTTTGTTGATGACGGTGGTGGATCTAGCAGTGCTAGTGGTAGTTTGTTGGTGGTTGTGGTTTTGAAATTGAAAATGGTAGTTTGTTGGAGGTGGCGGTGGTGGCGCTGCTTTCAGTTGGTGTCATGGTTGATTGGAGTTGGGTGGGATACGTGGTGGGATTAAGATTGTTTATGACCAATTATTTGAGATTGTAACTAATAAATTATATATTTTGTAATCAATAAATACGTGACCCACAATTTTAGTCGTGACTTGTAAAATTTGCGATTTATGATCGAGAAATAATCTGTGATATATATATTTTTTATTTGTGACCGATGAATAAATTGTGACCAATAATTTTTTTTTATTTGTGATCATGAAATAACTTGTAGCCTATGAAATTTTTGATTCGCGATCGAGAATAATTTGTAACCAATTAATTCGATAATTTATGACCAAATAGTATAAAATTTGTAACCTTAATATATTTAACTAGTAAAATTATAAAATATATATTTAATTAATTATGTAATATAAAAATTAATTAATATTTGATTTTTGAAGTTTAAAACTCGTTTCTTAATTTTGAATGAGCCATAGTTAGCCCTTGTTTGGTAGGCATTAAAATCATATTTTTAGTAAATTTTGATGGAACTTGATAAAATGTGTGGTTGAAAAGTTATGAGACCCATATAATATGTGGTTAAAATTAATTATCGATTTTGACTTAAATTAAAATTTAGATTTAATTGGTACCAAAGAGAAGTTTAATCTTTTAAATATGAAATTTTCCCAAAAGATATTCAAAATGTTAAACCCAAGTAGAAGAGCAAAAATAGAAAGGGCAACTTACAAAAATATCCTTAAAATTAAGAGTATCTTGAAAAATTATATGAAACATATTTTGGAAGCAAAAAATACTATGTAAAATTAATTGTCACTTTTTTAATAGAAATTGTGACACAATAAAAAAAGTGACCCATTGCCACTTTTTAAAGTTAAGTATCACTTTTTTAAATTACAAAATGACATGCAAAATCACTTTTATTAAAAAAATGATGTTTGTCACTTAAAAAAGTGATAGAAATTTCAAAGAATTGACAAAAAAGTAACAAACATTAAAGAGTGATAAAAATTAAATAAAAGTGACAAACACTAAAAAAAGTGACACAAATTCAAAAAAGTGACGAATACTAAAAAAAAGTGACTAGTTGACAATTTTCATGTTGGTGCAACACAATTGAGTTATTATTTGCCCGATCGAGGCATGACATAATACCTTGTACGATATGGTTATTTTGCAACACACACACACACACACATACTCACATATATTGGAATCCCAAAAACGTAATAACAAAGGCTGCACTCCGTGGTCATCATACAATCACACGACTTGCTAGATCATTGGACAATTGTATCATACCCATTCTAGCCTCCGCACACCACAACCTCCAGACTCACTTAATCTCGTGTTGTCTCCTACCATCCCCCATGCTCTCTCTAATCTCATAAATACAAAATCATGTTTGAACTCTTCAATAAAGTCTCCCATTTTTCCTTAAACCACATAATAATGCTTATGAATTCTCTGAACCTTTGGCTCTTGCGTGTTTGAGCATTTTGTATACATACTTCATTTACCCAAAACAAAAGGCAAGGAACAGAACCAGGAAAGTCACATTCAAAATATCAGAAACAGAAAAAAAAAAATCAGTACACACGGGAGCGGAAACTCAATAAATTAATGTTATTCTGGTTTTATAAGATTTATTCTTCTTTGAAGATAATTCTTCATCAATATTTCTTTTCATCTTCGATCCACTTTCTCCTGACATTGTAGAAATAAGCGGAATTAGGTATCAAAGTCAGCGTCAAAGTGAATAAGTGGGTTTTAGACTCCGATTTCTGGATTTTGATCAAAACATATTAGGGTTTCGACTATTTGGGATTTTTAGGGTTGATGTTAAAATATCCACGAAATGAGAAGGAGAAGACTGAAGATAAACGGAGATGGAGGAACACAAAGACGAAATCGACAGAAAATGATCGAAAACGCCATCTGAATGTGAGGAGCGTTTTCTCATAGATGAGGAAATGGCCTCTGAATGTGGGGAGTGTTTCTAAGGACGAGAGTGGTTTCTATTGGGTTAGTTTAGGGACTTAGAGTTTTAATTAACGATTATGACGTAAATATTACTCTATTAAAATGTTGAATTAGTGTAAAAGGTATAAATCAAAACACTTATTTTTTTAGGGTATACGGCCTAATTTCATCAAAAAAAGAAAGAAAGGGTAAAACCAAGTGGGCCTGGCCCAATGCTTGTGCAGTATCACTATTTGTTGAGCCTCCGGCACTCAAATAGTTTCCCACGTAGGGTTTTTCCATAGTCTCTCTACCAAAAAACCCTGACCGTTCGACAGATCTCAGTTTCTAGGTAATTTTCTGAAATTTTGTGTTCCTGTTATTGTATATTCACATCTAATTTTCCGTTTTCCTTAACAAAATTAATCAGGTTCCTGAATGTTACCAAATGAATTTTTAATTGAATTTTGTCAGTAGTATGTTAAAATGGGTAGCTGTTTCTTACTTTTTTTTTTTGTTGAAGTTTGGTTCTAGCGAAATGATGTTGACTTTTTCTATCTTACTTAAAAAATGATTTAGAGGAGCTTGGAGTAATTTTCGGGACTGAGAGATAGAAAGTAGAAACAGGGAAATGTAGTCATTATTATTTTTGAGTTGGTCATCTGAGAGAGAAGTGGGGATTTAATTTGTATCAACCTAAAATGAATTTAATACTGGGGAATGAACAGAATTCGATGTTGAGAATTAGGAATACTAAGGTGAAGTTGAGTAAGAGGAAGTTTGCCAAGTTTAAACAAATGTCCATATCTTTGACAAGCATTGCATATACGATGGTGAACTTTGTGCTAATGTTTCCCATATACTGTCCATTTGTTGGATATACATTTGATTCCATTCACTAATAAGTGGATAAGACTTATCTTTTATTGGAAATAATTCTGGTTTATCGAAATGGTTTTGTGAAATCAGCCATAGTTAGAGGATGCATATTTGAACTCCCGCAGAAGGAAATAGTCCGTTCTCATAAAAAACCAGCTAAATTTCTAAGCATTATTCCTTGCAGTAATATTGTAACAGATTACACTAACTTCTTGGAAATTCTTCGAGAACTACTCTCACCAAAACTAGTTGGAAATCATGTGAGGTTTTGGCATGTTTGTAAATTGTGGCTTGTTCTTGAAATCAAGAGTTGTTTTTCTTGGATTTTTGATAATCTTTTTATGATTTTTTTTCTTTTTTTCCATCTCTTTGCCATGTTAGAGAGATGGCTGAGGTGGCTAAGGGTGGTGTAGTAGTTCCGGAGTCTGTTCTGAAGAAGCAGAAGAGGAACGAGGAATGGGCCCTTGAAAAGAAGCGAGAGCTCGAAGCTGCAAAGAAGAAGAAAGCTGAAAACCGTAAGTTGATCTTCAAGAAAACTGAGCAGTATGCAAAGGAGTATGTGGAACAGGTGCATTTGAATTCCGCTGTGTCTTTTGCAGAATCAATTTTAAAGCCTTTGTATATTTGATAATTTTGTTCCATATTTCTTCTTTTAGGAGAAGGAGTTGATTCGTATGAAGCGTGAAGCCAGATTGAAGGGGGGCTTTTATGTTAATCCTGAGGCTAAGCTGTTATTTATTGTTAGAATCCGCGGGTAATTTCATTTAATTCTTTCGTGGTTTCTGAATTTTGAGCCTGCTTACGTGCTTATGTCAACCTTTCACATTTTGCAGTATCAATGCAATGCATCCACAGACCAAGAAAATTCTGCAGCTTCTGCGATTGCGTCAGGTAACTAAAAGATGTGCTTACCTACTTTGCATTAGTGTCATTATCATTAGTTTTCTTTCCATCAATGTCATTACCATTCTCTATGTTGGAAACTCAGCTGTATTGCTGCTGGTCTGTAATATTTTTAATTGCCAAGAAGGTGGAAAAGAGTATATAGACGCTCAAGTAGTATTAATATTTTAGAAATTTTGTTTTCTCATTTCAAATAAAGTGCACATAGATTTTGGTTTTGCACTAGGATTAAATATGGAATCAAATATTTATTGTATATATCCAGGGAAAATATAACATGATATAGTACTCTGGCAATAGTAATAGAGACATTTGAGAACGTGTTTTTTTTAAAAATGTGGAATTGTTGAATTGGACTTGTAAATAGCAATGACCTATGATTGCATTGGTGGAAAACAGGCTCATCTCACTATATTGTAACCGCTTATGTATAGTGAGAAGCCAATGGAACTTTTGTCTTTAATATAACTCTGCACTTACGATTTAGAGGGAGAGAGGTTTAATCTTCTAACTTCTAAGCAACGTTTCTTCGGGTTGCTTAGCGTAGGCTAAGTACTATTGCTTGTGAGATCAAATCTCTCTCATTATATATATTGTTAATTATTTTTTACTTTTTATGTAATTTAAAGTTGGGTTTATATTTATTTTTCAGGTATGGTAAAGATTCGTATTATGTTATTAAGACAAATATATATATGAACTAAATGAGAACAACTGAAGAGTGTTTATGCTCTTGCAACAGAAGAGTCATATTCCCAAGTGAAGAAGTTTGTTGCACAATTTTATTCTAATATATTTTTCTCATGGCTGTCTCGGTTTTTTCTCCAAAACTAAGTAGTCATAATTATTTAACAATTGTATAGTAGTTTCATTTGTTTAGGTTTTCAGTTCTTGTTCTGTATTAGAGTTCTTGTTATTTAATGTGACCACTATCTTAATTTATCATCGTTTTTCAATCCGGATTTTTAATTACGAACTTCACTTATAATTTTGTTGAAATGTTTTGTTATAGACTTTTTGATGGTTTATAGTTTTTTATGTATTGTAGAAATATACATTTATAATTTTTTTGCTTATATTGAGGTTTAAACCCCACCTCGCGAAAGCAAAACTTCTTGGTAACCTGTTATTAATTGGTATAATTTCTGTATTTATGAGATGCTATTTTCTGCATTTGTTCTTCTAGTTTCCTAATCAAGTGTTTCTATTTGGCCTTTTTTTTATACAGATCTTTAACGGTGTCTTTTTGAAAGTTAACAAAGCTACAATGAATATGCTACACAGGGTTGAGCCTTATGTTACCTATGGGTAAGACAGTGTCAACGCGCCAATCCCTCGTAGACTTTTGGGGTTATATTATCTTTGCAGGTTCTCATCATTTTACATAAATTCTTTCAGTTACCCCAACCTTAAAAGTGTCAGAGAGTTGATTTACAAGCGCGGGTATGGAAAAGTAAACAAGCAGAGAATTGGTCTGACAGACAATTCCATCATTGAACAGGTTGGTTAGTGAACATGATATAGTAGTTAATTATAGACGTCGATGTATTCAATCTTGTAAGTTTTTATATTGTTTCATAAACTTGTTGCTGCACTTTACAGACCCTTGGCAAGTATGGAATCACATGCATGGAAGATCTTATTCACGAGATTATGACTGTGGGGCCTCACTTTAAGGAGGCAAATAACTTTCTATGGCCCTTCCAGCTGAAGGCACCTTTGGGTGGATTGAAGAAGAAGAGAAATCATTATGTTGAAGGTGGTGATGCTGGCAATCGCGAGGATTACATCAATGAACTCATTAGAAGAATGAACTAGGACGTTTCCGGCAATTTTATTTTAGTTGGAAGTTTTCTGTTATAATTATATCTTTGGGATTTGAAAGTTATTGAACTTCATTGTTATATTTTGAGATTTTGTCCTTTAAATTTAATCAACTGTGATTCAATGGAACAGTTCTTTTATTGGGCCTGAATTTCGCCCCCTTGGGCTACAGGTACTTGTTTGAGATGTATTTGCAGGGGTTGCAACCTCTTTTTGTCTTGTTTTCTTGACATCTTAACTCTGTTCTTTGTTATGATTTTTGTTCCATGGAAAACAACACCAGGCAATTTCTTATAGCCCTAAGAATAGAACCACTGTAACAACCGGTCAGGGATCACAACCCGAATGCTGGTTCAAACCAGAGACTAGACCACTGTAACAACTGGTCAGTATCCTCGATAAAATATCATCTCTTTGGCGTCGTGTGATCTCCTTGCAGCTGCAGCAAAGTTGAGGATGATCTTGTGCAGCCCACAGGTGTAGGATAGAATAAGAACTACATGTTTTCGTCTATCATTTTGTAAGTAGATGGTTAACGTGAACAACCATTTGATCCCTATCAAAATCTGCATTGATAAAATCAGTCTGTTTCTAGCATCATATGCATACTATAGCTCAATCATCGTACCAAGCCATGAAATGTTATTCAGAATACAAGTGCTTTTTGACAATATATAATCACGGACACCAGTATTGAAGGACAATCACTAGACAATATTAAAAAATAGTATGTATAATTCTATCTCGTACATTGGTGAGGACAACTCCAAGGAAGAAAAATAAAAATTAATGTTTCTCTTGCTGTCCTTTGCTAGCTGATAAAAAACTTAATAGTTAAAATTTTAATTTTGTGTAATAAAATACCCACAGATTAGGGAGTGGATGGTAGCTAGTAGAAGTGTGACGTAGACATGAGTATTCGAATGCGATTTTGCTACGTGTACATTAAGTTTGACATCATGATTGACATTGTCTGGCAAAAAGACACAAATACCCTTCTTCTTATATTTATACTTGTGCTAGTACAATGTTCTCTATTCCTATTCTA
>CAIGRP010078321.1:0-13227 GCA_903798385.1 Fraxinus cuspidata
GGTGGCGGGGCGAGGGTGGGGTGTGGGGTGACGAGGCCCCGCCCCGAACCCGCCCCGTTGCCAACCCTAGAGCTTAGGTAGACGACCAAGGGGGCATGCTTTGCTCAGCCCATGCCCGTGAAAGTCGGCCTAGCTTTCAAGCCCTTCAATTTTTTTAAATGCTGATATATTTTCAAAAATAAATAATTAGAAAAAAAGAAAAAGATAAATGATGAACATGATGCAAAAAAATAAAAATAAAAATCAACTCAACAGTAGCATTTTTGTAGTCACCATAACATGCGACTTTTGCAACATGTTATACATAAATAGTAATGCAATAGCATGGTAGAAATGAGGAAGAGCTCGATTGATTGCGCTTGTGTTAGATTTTCAAACTTGTCTTTAGAGAATATAAAGAAGATTTCATTAGCACCATTAGCTATACCTTTTCAACAAAGTTGTCGCAATATCCTATGACACTTGGTATCAGAGCTACATATTTCGCATTCGAGTTGATATTGAAGCATTCTTGTAAATTAGGGAAATAATGTAGGAGCATGCTTGAAAGGGGGTGAGCCTGATGAACTGAATTTAGGGTGGATTCTTGGGCTTGATTCTATAAAGCATAGAGTTGGTTGTATTAGTGACATGAGCTATAGGTTTTGAAGAAAA
Source organism: Fraxinus cuspidata (assembly GCA_903798385.1). Taxonomy (NCBI): domain Eukaryota; kingdom Viridiplantae; phylum Streptophyta; class Magnoliopsida; order Lamiales; family Oleaceae; genus Fraxinus; species Fraxinus cuspidata. Next base: position 655 of record CAIGRP010078321.1, read on the forward strand.
TGATGGCAATACGATATATCAAACAAGTCGCATTGGATAACTGGGGCAGTCCACAGGCTAGCTAGTGAATCTCATGAACTTAGTGGCCTAGCCCACTTAGTTGAAATTCAAGCTTGACTCGATTCTAAGATCGCAATTCAATGGCAGGAGCAACTAATGAGCCGAGCCCACACGAGTCATCTATCGAGCAGACAATTGGTTGGAGCCTATTACCACCACTATCAACCTTCTCCTAATTACTAAGATTAAACACATTACTCATGGAATATATAAAAGAGAAAATTTCAAAACTCTAACATTTAGTATGCTTCATTTCACTTTTAAGATAATAAGTTTTAAATTTCAAATATCGGATAATATTTTATATATGTGTATATATAAAAAAGATTTTATTAATTCAAATAAAGCTTCGAGATTCCATAAATACCTGAAATTAAAATTTGAGACTCCATTTGTGTCCGAACTCCTTCAAATACATCTCTCCATCCCTAAAAGCCAAATTCATCACAAATTTAACCATTTACAGTAGTCTCTATCTCCGTTAATGATAACATTTAGAGATTTAACGTCACAAATTGCAGAATTATCGTCACATATCAGTAATTAATAAGAGTTACAACAAAATTTCTATTCTACTGTATTGAGTTTGTAGCCAGATCATTCAATTTAGGTTCCGATCGGCGTCGTATCGCAATTGGAAGATGATTACACGTTAGAATCGGGCAACTCACACTTTTTTCTCATACAAACAATTACACGTCGGTAGTGAATGTAGCTGATTTTCAAAATCGAATTTGTAAGTTATGCTCTCTTTCCGAAAATTAATGTTTGTGGCTTTGATTCGTTATGAATGTTATTTGTAATTGTGACAATAAGTCGTGCAATTGGTCACAGTCACATGATGTGACTAATTATTTTATATGACATGATTCAGTTTATCTGAAAATGTGAATTGTAGCTGAACCATTGTATTGAAGATTATTTACAAAATGATTGTGATCAGTGGTTTTATTTATGTGACTTACAATCAGATATAGTGACCTGTCTAATTTCATGCTGTAAAGGTTTTTGAAGGTAGTTTTTATATGCAGTACTGCATTATTGAGCCTGTAATGTACATTTGTGACCTACAATAATCATGAACTGTAAAGTATTTTTGTAACTTACGTTTTCCTGTGAAAAGTTGCAGAAATGGGCTCATGTTTGCTTGATTTGTGAATCGCATGTATCACTGGTGTTGGTTGATCGGAATTGTGGTTTTAGAGACCTAGTAAATATCATTATAACTAAGTGTAGGTTGGATCAAACGAAGGTTATAGTCACTATGACATATACATTGAACAGTGAGTTGCCGCAATCAAAATAAATAGTGATAATAATGTGTTTTCCTACCTGATGCTGAAGTGCATGGATCGTGACCATTCCAAATATCCGATAAACATTAAAGTCACAACTTTGGAAAGTAGAGAGAATTCATGGATGGTTTCAGCTGATGTACACTCCAGTGGTGTTAGGTTTTCATTAATGGATATGTCATCAGACATATGCAGTGCAACATATAAACTTTCAGGTTACAATGTCAGAAATGAAGTTACAGCTGTCTTTGTTCCTAATGGTATGTAATATAAAAGGGAAGAATTTTCCGTGATAAAGAAATTTTGAAATTGAGCTTGTCTTTGGTTGCAATACAATACATGCAAATAAAAAAAATGATTATGAGGATTACAGACGGTCACACATGTGTTTCGAATATAGTATTAGGATCTCACAGGTAGGTTCCAACCGCAGTTGTGTCATCTTGCATCAAATACAAGTACACCTCATCACGAACCATATACACTCCAAACGATATATGTAACGACATGTTACACACATATGGGGTTTCTTTAAATTGTGTGAAGGCTTGGACATCTCGGGAGAAAACACTAAAGATGCATAGGAAGGATCGTACTGATTCTTTCTTGAAAATGCTAAGCTTCTTTTATATACTTCATCAAAAAAATCCAGGTACGGTTATAGGACTGGAGCTTGATGGTCACAATAGATTCAAATACTGCTTCATGGTCATAAGTACATCAATTAGAGGCTGGGAACACTGTAGGCCTGTGATTGTAATGTATTTGAATGGACACTATGATGGTGCACTTTTCACGGCATGTACACAAGATACTAATAACATCATATTCATACTTGCATTTGGAATTGGAGATAACGAGAACGATAGGCCTTGGTTGTAGTTTTTTGAAAACTTGAAGAAGGCGTATGGAAATAGGGATGACTTGTGTTTCGTATCAGATCACCACAATAGTATCAAGAATGCAGTTGAAAAGGTGTATCCAATGACCTGTCATGGAATTTGTTTATATCATCTCCTACAGAACTTGAAATCACATTATGGAAAATCAGGTTACAACATAACGCAAGCTTTCAATTCAGCAGTCCGCGTATATACACTGGCTGAATTCGAATATAATATGCAACAACTATCCTCATGGAATCATAAGATTATGGATTACTTCATAAAGTGTTCATTTCAAGCAAAATTTAAATTCTAATAGAGGTCACAAATGTCAGATGTAACATTATTCAAAATGTGTTATTTCTTGTAGGCCGAAGTATGACTTGAAAAGTGGTTACGATTCCATATGCCAGCTAATAGATACTCAACAATGACATCAAATATAGTAGATTCAGTGAATGCGGTCACAAAGGCAGCCAAGAACTATCCCATTATAGCTTTTTAAAGTTATTGCGACAAACTATACAATCTTAGTTCCACAAACATAGAGACACAACGCATGGCACTTTTACAAAGTTGTCGAGCAAATACGAAACAATTCTTCGAGAAATGAGCACTAATTTGAGGTATCTGAGGGTAAGATTGATATCTGTGACCTAAATCTCATATTTGTGACCTCATTAATATAAATGAATTAATGGTCATTTTTGCAGGTGTCTCCTGCAAATCACACCATGTTTTCCATAAGCGGTGAATGCTCATCTTTCATCATCGATATAGAAAAACATACATATACATGCAGGATGTTTCAGTTAGATCAGTTACCATGTGCACACACATTAGCTGTCATTGTAATGATGAAGATGGACCCATATGATTATTGCTCATACTATTTCTCAAGAGAGGCATACATGAAATACCATGACACTATATTTCTAATTGGAAATCCAAGTGACTGGATAATGCCTTATGAAGTAAAAGACATAATTGTTTTAGCACATAACCAAAAAAGAAGTTCAGAAAGACCCACACAAAAGAGGAAGAGATCATCATGTGAAGGAAAAATAACTCTTAAATGTGGACGTTGTGGTCAAAATGGTCACAACCGTAGGTCGTGCAGCAACTTGGTTCCATTAAGTAAAAAAGTTCATAGTCATATGCGAACAATAAAATGTCAATTGATGTTACACATTGATAGTAGTTATATCATTCAAGATCGTAGTTATAACTATGGATGGTGTTAGGCATATCATGTAAATTTACGTTATTTGTTCAAGAAATATTCATTCAGATTGAATAAGACTTGACATTTGAGAACTGATGTGAGTTTCGTAGGTCTGCGTATGATTTTGTGACATGATATTCATAAAATTGTGACTTACACTTGTTTCTATTGCTAATAACATGTGACTTGTAAATAGTACGTTACATTAAGAAAATAATATGTTACCTGCACACATTAAAAAACCGTGGCATTTAAATACTTATAATAGTGATCTGCGACCTGTTGACATTAAACATTTATAATATTGATATGTGACTTGTTGAAATTTATTTTGTGACATTGACTCTAGAATAACGAAATGTAATAGACAAAAGTAGTAAAATAAGAGTTCATAACATCATGAAAATTCATAAATTTCAAATATAATCATTGTTACAAAATGATGTCTATATGATCCCTACCACTACATAGTTAAATCAATGTTCAGTCGCATATTCAACATTCATTCTATAACTACACCCCCTTAGCCTTTCCCTTTACCACCTTGGTGGCCTTCTTCATTTCACGGTGCTTATAAAGCAGTGCAGCTATATCCAGCCATGCTTTGACAATATCAAAATCATTTGGCATGGATGCAAATTCATTATGAAGAATGTATTAAACATATTTGATCACAAATATGTCGCAGTCATGGCTGAAAAATAAGAAAGTCGGTAATTTAGTTTTTACATTAAAATGGTGGTCACAAAATGAATATTTATTTAGTCAAATAACATGTTAAAATGATTTTCACAAACAAATTTATTTTTCTATACTGGCCCCTCATAACTTAGGGCAAGCCTCAACTTCGTGGAATCATCATCTGAATTGTTATTCAATATTCCAATTACATTCATCAAATGAGGGATGATTTTCAAATATAGTTCAATTCCCCGTTTCACACTTGTATCCCTGAAAGTTCTCTTAGCTGAATTGAATATAATCAATGCTCGAGCCTTAATATCAATTAACCCCAAAATTCAATGAGCCTTGTTTGTACAAAATAGGCATTAAGACTTGATCCACTTTAGTCCATGGACTGCTCAACGGTATTCTAACTCCAATGATATCATTCATCAGCCTTGTCTATGTGAGTAGAACATTTGGATCCTTTATGAATATAGGATATACATTCTTGATCGTGACCTGAAAGTTTGAGTCAGTTGTGGTAGCCTTTAACTTGACATTCTCGCCACAACGTGCTAGTTGACGAATGTAATAAAAGCATGCATCCATTTACTGTCACCGTAGAAAATAATAAGCACTGACTAAAAATAATGTTTGTATATGATCTGTAACATGTTCATATGTTCTGTGACTCGAATGTAATTAATGTGACATGACCATAATGCATGTGACTTGTGTATATAGTTTGTGACCTATGGTATATGACTTGTGATTAATGAACAATGATGTTTCTGTAAGATATGTGATTTGTCCATGTGTTATGCGACTTGAATGTAATTAATGTGACCTAACCATAATGTTTGTGACTTGTATACATGATATGTGACCTATGGTATTGACTTGTGACTAATGAACAATGATATTTGTATGTCATATGTAAATCGTCCATGTGTCCTGTAACCTGTATGAAATTAATGTGTCCTGACCATAATATATGTGATTTGTATATACAGTATGTGACCTACGGTATGTGACACAGTACAAATGCTATGATATATATATATATATATATGTTTATTCACATACCGAGTTGGTTTATGATGCTTCTGGAGAAACGAGTTCATGCCACCATGTTTTGTTATATATAGCAAATGTGCCAATATAAAATGAAGGCTTAATGATATCGTCAGAATCTTTGAATTTTTTCCTAAAAAAAGAATCAAATAATAAATTAGTTATCCTAATTTGCAATGTGTGTGTCTTGTAGTTCACAAAATAATGTCATGTGTACTTGTTTGTTGGTTTTTAACATCTATGGAACCAACTATGAAATGTTGTAACATCAGCATCATCTGCATGCTAATTGTAGTATCGAAAAACTACGACACTCTTAGAACTCTTGCTTTGATTTCTTCATTAGAAACAAAAGGAAACTGTAATATTCTTGTTGATCTAGAGACACGCCTCAACGGCGGACCGAATGTAGGTGCAGAAGTGGGTGATACATGTAATGTAGTGAAATATGATACAGTAGTTAATTATGTGACATATGAAAGGTAAAATATGATATCAGTGCGTAAATGGGTTTTTACAAGAAACCTCCTAATATTCACATTCTGTGTCCTTCACTACACGGGCAATTATAGCATCAACTTGTTCTTGAACTAGATGTGATTGAACCAGTTATGACCCAATGTTGCCAATGTTTGGAGTAGGCAATCCCCAAATCAAATGATGGCGATTCGAACGTCATTGGGTCGAATAATTACTTCTCAACGTACAACTTACCTTTCCCTTTCTTGTCAACAGTTTCTTCAACATTTTTCCCTACAATGGCACATTTATGTATGAAAAGTCAAAAAGTTACAAATGAAGATGTCAAACCTTAGTAGTAGAATGAACTTACTTCTTCTTGAATGTTTCTAGCTCTGTCACTAGGCAAATCACTTTTGTGATTGAATAAGTTCAGAATTTGATCCATAGAGTTTGAAATCATAGCAATCACAAATTTAGAAAGAAAGTTCATTTCTGTCTTCATCTCCAACAAGTCTGACCCGATTTTTCCTTACCGTACGAACAATTATATTCATCTTGTGATTTATGTCGGCCTTTATTTATGATAAATGTGCCTTGATATCATTTATTTTCATAGAGAGCTCCTTATTTTTCATTTGGAGTTCACTGATTTCATTTTGCAAACTCTCCAACACCTATGAAATTTGGCATACATCAATGACATGGATAATGTAAGATATTGAGGTATATGAATCATATGTGACACATATACATTTGTCTGTGACCATGAACACTATGGCATGTGACTAATGCTTTTATATTTGAGACCTGTATGAATAACATGTGCCAAATTCACAACGATGTGTTATAAATGCATATGTACATGTGAAGTACGTCAACAACAATTGTTTAAAATATGAACTTGTATGAAACATTTGTGACCAGTTCATATTTAGTTGTGACTTCAATGAAGTGTCATGTGACCTCGTCTTAAAAAGCATATGAAAAAGAGAAATATAAAACTTCACCTAGAATTAACATGCACATTTGAAATTCAAAACATGAACACAAAATAAAAAATTCAAATATGATAAATCAATAAATATAACAACACTTAAAATTAAAGATAGCAAATACATTGGATCCATGTACATGTGCTGTAGAGATAGAGACATATGAGCAGATGGACCTTCATACGCGGTGTGTGGCTCAATCGGAGAATCCATCAAAGTACGAACAGAAAATGATGTCCTCTGTCTTCTTAGTGGTGGATCAACAAAATTTTCATCCTCATTATCGATATCGCTGGAATGGTCCAATCGTCCGTCAGTAATCATAAGAATACGTGGTTTGGACTTGTTTATTGGTTGGTGGATCTTTGAAATTCTGTTAGCACGTGATAGCGATGGAGCTTTGAACTTCTAATGTGGTGTGTTATATGAAACCCCTTCCATATATGGCTGCATCATCTCTGTTTCAGACGGATTAATGTCATGCACGTGCAGCTGTAAATAATTGAAAACAATTGTCATGAAACACATTTACTGTGACATGTATACTGATTGTATAGCTTAAATTGTGACTGCATAAAGTAGTGAACAGTAACTAAATAACGAGAACTATTACATGTCTCACAAATCGATGAGTACTATGAAATGTGAAATATACTATGAATTGTGTGACATGTGACTATACAATATGAAATGTGACATGTGATCTGTGACAATGCAATGTGACATGTTACATGTTTCAAAAATCGATGAGTACTATGCAATGTGATTTTCTCTTCGACTGTGTAATATGAAATGTAACTTGTGACTCTATTAGGTTAACTGTGACTCATTTGTGACTTGTCTACGAAATAAACAAATTTAACGAAAACTTACATCCTGGTCAGAGAACACATCTTCTTCAAATTTAGCACCAGATGGTAGTGTATCTGATCTCCAATTCAAGATACATGGGCAGCTCCTCTGAATCCTAGAAGTCACGGTCTCATCTAGCCATGGAATAGACTCATAAATCCAAACTTGGAAGGCTACTAGAAATCTTTTAAGTCTATCGTGAGAATTTCGATGACTCAAACCATCTTTCAGCGAGTTTATGGAAATATCGAACAAATCTTTCACCCATGGACACATATTCATAGAATCAAAATTTTCAACAAGAGCAAACAAATAGTTCTCAATAACCTTCTTGTACGATGTTGAGAAAAGATATGATGTTATCAAATAAAGAATAACAATCCTAACCACATCATGATTGTCATCATTCGTTATATCAAGGAAGATGTCTCTAACATCTCCATTTGTCACTAAATTCAAGTGTCCAAAATATTTGTCCTTAATCGTGGATTGTGCATTTTGGAGACTTCTTCTTACACCCTGTCCCAGGTACCTAAGTCCCGTGACCAGATAGAACTCAGGCAAACAAAATCGCAGATACTTACCAGCAACCATAAACCACATCTCCTTTTTGTTCGGTTGCTTCACCTCCCGCAGTAGAAAATAATGAATTAGCTAAGATTGAACAACTATCTCACTACAATTCAAGAAATAGAAGAAACGAGTATTAGCTAGTATCTGTTTTTGTTCATTGTTGAATTTCGAAGTAAAATTTAACAGCACGTGCTTGGTTGCATTAGTGGTAATTTTACCAGGAAACCATTTAGCCTTCAGTATTATATTACTCTCATTCCTACAACATATGACAGACATAAAAAGCCTACATCAGTATTTTGATACTTGTACATGCATTCTTATCACAGGAGAAGCATGTTGCATACAATTAGTTTATCACAGACACTACTTTGGTCACATATAACCAAAGTCACGGATTATACATAAATATAGACTTATTAAAATCTCGTGTTTCATCATAGAACTATAGACATTTCACAAGCACATAATGTATTGCAAATAATAGTAAAAATGCGGTCACAATAAGGTCACAACATCAAAAGTATGTGTGACTACCCAAAACATAAACACCCAACAAATGTGAAATAAAAATTTCTCATTACTTGAATCAGATAAACAATTGATTTTAACTTTTCAAACAAATTTACTACAGAATATGCTCCAATTGGATTTTTTCACAAAATGAGGTCACAAATTATAACATTGTGCGAATACCAAAACAATTCACACCCAACATATGTTAACTATTCATTTCCAATTAACAAAATCAAATTAAGATTAATTTACTTTTCGAACACTAGTATTTGATGATTTTACTGGGGTTTTGCAACTGGTTTCAGGCCTCGCATTTGTAGTTCCTTTCATCATTTTTCTTTTCTCTGCTTTTGTCCTAAATTTCTCACCTATCTTATGGGATCATTGCTCCTTGTTTATTATTTTCAATGTCTGTTATTTTTTTAAAGAATTGTGAAAATCGTTTGACCAGTACGCTGAGGTCATAATGCGATAATAGGGAAGAAGAAAATGGGTTTTATGGATGAAATGGAGAAGACCGCTATTTAGTTTGTGAAGAAGGCAATCGTGAGTTTTGTGGGTAAAATGGAAGTTTAACTTGGAAGGATTATTCGGCCGAGGTAACAATATGAAAATGGGGGAAGAAGATAGTGGGTTTTGTGGGTGAAATGGAGAACACCACTATTTCGTTTATGGAGAAGACAATCGTGGTTTTCTTGGGTGAAATTAAGGTTTAACGTTGAATGGTTCTTCGCATTTGTATTAGAAAGTTTTATGTATAAACTTCTTTATGTTTCCAAGATACACGGAACACAAATATGGTAAATATATACATACTTTATATTTATTTATTATTTATGTAAATATCTGACATTTAAAATAATAAACATAATATTTGATATTTGAAATCAAATCTTAAAAAATCTGGGTCAATGTAATTTCAACTATATAAAAAGATTTGTTAGCATATAAAGAGACATTTTCCATACTACTTTAAATAAACAAAAAATAAGAGAAAACAGATAAAGGTAACAACGAGTTGTGAACTAGCCGTTTAATTTCAATTTTTTGTTTCTAATTTTCTATTTTTTAGCAACGGGCTTTTGGTGATTCTTCCAAGAGTGGTCCAAGATCGAGCTCCTTTTTATCGAAATCTTGATAAAGTTGAGAAGGCGCATAACCAATCTAGATTTAGATCTAAATTCAATGAGACAATGTAGCGACAGGGTGAAGAAAAGTATGTGCATCGCCATGGAGAAGAAGGTGGGGGAGGAAGGACAAGGGATAGTGCGGAGGATAAGGAAGATACGAGATATCATCCATGTGGATATTGAGAGAAAATGGTTAGTTTTATGGTTGTTCGGAGTTTTCATCACCTCAACTCATTTACACTTGTGCGATGGTCACAAGTATACAATTTTAAAAGTACATATTTGACACACATTAATTTATTTTATGTTTGGTACATCATTTTCAACCACACATTCACATAATAAAATATTTTACACGTATATCAAAAAAATTTCTTACATTTTAAACACATTCTCCTAAAAATACTACTCAAAACTCATTTTTTTCCTGATTAATGAGAATCAAACAAGCTCTTAATTAAACAAATAGTAAGTTTGATCTAAGGTCTGGAATATCGTTCTCACGAGGATTGTCTATTTAATAATTAATCTAACTATTCCCAAATCCTATTTGAATAAAGCAAGCATTGATGGCAATGTTTTGATTAACTAATATTAACTAAAAAAAGGTAAAAGAAATTAAACAATCAAATATGATAGTTAAAATATTTCAACTCAATATCATAGTCGTTATCCCCTTTAATCTTGCATTATAAGTTCGACACCTAAAGTTTTACTCAATTAGATTCACTAATTAAATCAATTTACATCTTTCAAGTTCAAATCAATCATTTTTAGTTGAGTCAACTTACTATGTCTCTACGTGAATTCGAATAAACAACAACTTAACACATTAAATCACTTAAGAATTCAATTAAAGAATGTAACAATAGTAAAGCGGTGTCTATACCTTTTATTCAATTTACGAATTTTACTACAAGATCTAAATGTGTAACTTACCTTTTGGTTTGTTATCGATTAAAAAATGAATGAAATAGTGCCCGGTTATTTCAAAACATTTAGAACATAAGTAAAATCAATACAAAACAGAATTAACTCCGAAAATCTTGAAATTTGAAATAAATGTTCAAAACTAGCTTACATCTTTCGTCCCAACTATAGGTTTAGAGACACATCATAATGAAAGAATAACACCAAAGTATTTTGTAATACATATTAGAAGAAAAATGACAAAAATATGAACTTCTTGCACTAAGAATGTATCTTCTGCAGGCAAGTTTTTGAAATTCTAGCCTTGAAGGAAAATTGACAGAAACATGATCTTCTTACACTAAGAACGTTGTATTTTTAATGCAGCCTAGACTAGGGAGTGTACTCAAATCATCTCGAAATTCATGCCTCAAAAGGGTAACTATCAAAATAAAAAATGGAACAAGAATTTTTACCTCAAGCGGGCCACAATTACCAAAAACCGTGACAAAAAAATTTTTTTTAATTTTTTTTTAATCGCAGTAGGACCATGGCTTGCTTTTTGCAGTCATGCGCATAACTATGAATTTTTTACACTTTGATCCCTATTTCAAGTTTTTGTATAGTATTGGTCCATTTTATCCAAATATTCAAATTTTTAATCCACAACTTCTAAAAGCAACAAAGATGGACTCGAACCTCCATATTCATCCAAAATGGGTAATCATTAAGTTATAAAGTGCGCAAACCAGTCTCCAAACTTTTCATAAGTTGAATTTCACTCCCAAAACTTGTGACTCTTCCAATTGCTCTCTTAATGCTTCATGTCAATTGTGTGCAATTCGATTAGTCTTTAATTACCACGAACCAACTTTATTTAGGATCAAAATCGTTTTTTTTTTTTGCTACAAATACCTTCAAGTCTGAGTTTTACCTACAACGATAATATTTACACTAAATTAAGTAGAAATCATCTCTATTTGCAAATATTTATCAAGTTTATAAGCATGGATAATCGTGTAAAACAAAACTTTTCAAATAGTACTAAACTTAAGCTTTAGTTCGTCTCGAGCAAGATTATCTACTCAAACACACAAACAAATAAAAATTAATTTATTAGATAGCTTGTTGTAATCACCTAAGATTTGCTACTACGTGAATAATTCATTAAAGGCTTCGATGTTATGATACTAAATCTACTTTTTACTTGGCCGATGCTTGATCAACGTTGGTATAGATAATCATTCCAATCACCATAGGCCTTTAAGTTATTTATATCCTAACCCTTAATGATCAATTATTTTATGTCTCTCTCTTGAGATGCTCCCCCAACTTGATATTCAATCACTTCCTTGGGGGTTTATTCTATGGTTGCTTTCACAACAAACCCATTCCTTTCACGCTCACATTTGGTTGGGTTTGCCACACGGAAAGAACTATTTTGATACGTGAAGATTCTCCATAGATTTCAGTATCCCAACCTTCAAACTTCCGCTAGACAAATCAATCCCACTAGATATCAAGATCCCCAAATTAAATGTCCAAGACTTAGCCAAAAGTGTATTACTTTCCTTTATTGCAAATGCTTACATCATTTCTTTTTTTCTCACTTGTGGGTAGTTATTTTCTTCATTGATAATATCATCATTATGCCACTTCTTACTACTATTTCTTCTCTCTACCCTCTAGGGTATGTAGCACCACTCAAACACTGTGTTTTATATTTACTAATGTAGGCCGCTTCTTCCTACTTTTCATCTTTCTTTCTAGGCTAGTACAATGCCTTTTTTATTGGCACGTGTATTGCGCGGAAAATCGGGCCTCGCTAACAATTAGAAGAAGGTACAGACGATTGCGTAAGGAACAACAACCTCTCGAGACAAAATCCCAACGAGTGGTGCTTTATTTGTAAAGATTACAGTTTACAAGAAGCGA
>CAIGRP010078326.1:0-23028 GCA_903798385.1 Fraxinus cuspidata
AGGGTTTGTGGTGGATGATATATTGTGTGTTTGAATTAATTTATAATAATATTATTAATATTAATATAGTGATTTATAATAAACATTAAATAAAAAATTATAACCTGATTTTAGAAAAAATAAACTTCAAATCTGATTAATGAAGTGTAAACTTTAAAAGTAGGGCTGAGTGTAATTTCCTCTTTTCAAAAATCCCAATTGAATATGCCTCCTTTAATTGATAAATATATATATCATTCTATTTAAATAAAACTAAAAAAAGAAAAGAAAAAACTAGTTGCAACCATAGTTTCAATTTTTATTTTTTATTTTTAAAAAAAGTGCAAACGAATCACAAATAAATTATTAAAAATGTAATTAACACATAATGTCTATACCTTTCACTATTATTGTGAAAAACGTTAATACATTTTATTTTTGGCGTTTCACTTTTGATTACACCTTTGATTGCGAAAAACCATTATTTCTATCTATTTTTAATTCAATTTCTCAATATAAAGTTGTAAAATGACAAATATATCATCCTATTTAAATAATTTTTTTAATTTATATTTTTTAACAAATTATTTGAGACTCGTTTGGTGTTTTAATTTTTTTATTCTAATTTTCAATAATTTATTTGGAACTCATTTGTATTTTTTTAATAAAAACTTTTTTTTAATTTTTAATTTTTTTCATAATTTATTTGGAACTCTTTTGCACTTTATTTTTTTCTGAAAAAAATATTTTTTAATAATTTATTTGAGATTCTGTTGTATTATTTTAATTTATTTTGATTTTTAATTTTTTTCATAATTTATTTGGGACTCGTTTGTACTTTTTTTAAAAAATTGAGACAGTGGTTGCAATTAGTTCTTTCTCTTATTTACATGGGCGGGTATATTCATCGTTTCACATTTTTTTATTAAGAAATTGGATGATAGTGATAGAAATGGAATGACAAAAAAATCCGTTCAACTCGTTACTCGTGGGGCCTGCCCAGAGTGGGGCGAAGATTACATGCCTAACTGGATAAACACAACGGGGACGGGGTTATGGTTATTGCCCCGAAATGGGTACGAGAAACAAAGTCCCCACCTCGTTTAAAATTAATTTCAAATTTATATTTTTTATCAAATAAAATTAATATATTTATCATCATTTTAAACGAGAATATAAGTTGTTTTTAACAAATTAGTAAAAAAGGTAATAATATTTACTGACTAAAGACATAAAAAAAATAAAAGCAAAAAATAAAATAAATAAAAATAAATGGTAAATAGGGTAGGGGACCTGCCCTACCCCATCCTGATCCCGCCCGAACTTGCCCCTTCCAGCTTTAAGAAGATATGGGGATGGGGTAATGTATCAAAAATATCTTATGGGAATGGGTGGGAATGATAGACCCGACTCGTCCTGTACCTGTCTCGTTGTCATCTCTAGATAGAAATGAAGATTTGTGCAATCAAATGTGTAACTAAGAGTGAAAATGCAAAAAAAAAAAAAGAAAGGTATGAATTTTTTTTAAAATAATATTGAAAAGTAGGGATATTATATGTTAATTACCATTTTATAATTTATTTGGGATTCGTTGACACTTTTGAAAAAAAAATTGGGACTGTGATTGCAATTAATTTTAATTTATGTTTTATTTTATTTAAATAGAAAAGTATATTCGTTATTTTACAGCTTTTAATTGAAAAAATATGCAACGAAAATAAGGATGAAAATGTCAAAAAAAGAAAAAGAAAGGTAAGAACATTTTTTTTTACAATAAAAGGGAAATATAAGAATGTTATGTGTTAATTATCCTTCAAACAATATATTTGATTTTTATCCAAATCAAATATGGGCTATACTATATCAAATGTAAAAAAAGAAGGGAATGAGTCGTGGCAATTCAAATAACAATATATTTTTGACAAATAGATCTATAAATTGCTTATTGACGCCAAATTCGTTGTCCAGGTTTTTAACTTGGAAATGTCTGAGAATCTACGAACATGCACCAAATAATATGTTTACCAATTGAGATAAGTGAAATAGTAGATTTTACTATAAAATAATCACATCAATTAATGTTCAAGCACAAAAATAAAATAAAATTTTAGTAAGACGAAAAGAACGCCACTCATTTTGATTGGATTGATAAAGAGTTTATACAAGATACAAGATGATATGATTCGTGTTCTTCTAGTTTCAGTACGATTCTTGAATTATTGGTATTTATCAAATTGAGTATTTTGGTATTGCGTTAGTCGTGTGTAAAGCTATCAAGTTATATAACTCGATATCATGTGCTTTACAGATGAGAGATGACTTTAGTGTAAAAATAGCAAAATTCTTTGCTGATTGTAAAATTGTGTTAGTGGAAATCACAAGAAATGTCCAATTTCACATGATCATTTGTAAATATGTCCAAAATTTATTCAATGTCCATTTTACAATATTTTTTACCAAAATACCCTTGTTAACAATTTATAATTTCACACTAAAGACAAGAATGCACATACAATTAAAAATTTGTTGGCCAATAAAATTTTGACAAATAACATGACATACTTATTTCAAAAGTATTCAGGTTAAATCACAATAACTACTATATTTCTCATTAACATAGATATTAAATATTGAGAACTACATTTCGAATGTCAAGAACTTTATAAAATATAGTAGAACTCTCATGTTCAGAATGAAATCTCATTTTAGACAAATGAAGTATCAAACTAAATATGGTTCAAATATCAATAACAACTTTTAAAATATCAAAAACGTCATTTTAATGTAACTTATTATTGAAACTACTTCTTCTTTTAGAAATTTGTGATAAATTGAAGAAAAAAGCTTCATTTTTCATTAAGGTTATAATAGACAATTTGATATTAAATTTGACCATTTTTGTAAGAGTTATCAAAATTAGAGGTTTTTTAATTGAAAAGCATAAAATTAGTGATTTTTTTTGTAAATTACCTGTTGTGTTATTAAGTTATCGTAAAGTGTTTATGCTTCTAAGTCACGACAATTTAGTCAGCTTGTCAAATTTGGCCTTTGTCCTCTTCACAGTCTGATTTGATTTATCAACTTTGGTTTCATCAAATTCCACTGATTATGATAGGAGAGGATGACAATCATGTCCTCTTCGTTGAACCATTTTCTTTATAAATAATTCAATTTATCATTTCTAAGACATAAACGATTTTCACATCTCCTTATTTATTTAGACATTAAATGACACCGAATTGCGTTAGAATTACTACTTACCATTTTCTTTATTTCTCTAAGTAAATAACCATTATCATCTTGTTAATTAACACTCCGTTTGATTCACATTCTTATAAAAAATTATTTTTTCAAAACTCATTTTTAACCACACAATTTTCAATAAAATAATATTACACATAAATAAAAACTTTTTTCTTATTTTTAACCACATTTTTTCCCATCAAATCACTATTTGAAATGCATTTTCTACTCAATAATGTGCATCAAATAGGGTCTGAAAAGAAATTGTATCATTTCATACCTTTAAAAATCAAAATGTTCTTAAACACACCACACATTCACCGAATGGTCATGTAGTTAATTCGAAACAGAATCGAAGACAACATCTCACTGAATCCGTAGCACAAAATTTTAAATCTTGTAGGAGATTATCTTTTCCAATTTTATATATTATATATCCAATTATTAGTTCTTTAAATCCCACCGGAGTGGAGAATAATTTTTAAAAAGGTTGAAGAAAAACTGAATCAATTAACCGGACGAATAGCCACAAAAGTTTGATGTTAAATTGTGTATTTTTGAATGGTAAGAGAAGGAAAAACAAAAGGCAAACTTTACATTTGCTAAATTGAAGCAAGGATGAAGGGAAGTCAGCTTTAACTTTTTACCACTTTTACCTTTACACCATGTAATTGTATTGAATTTATGGGTTTTTAAAGGGTAATAGAAATTAATTACCCATAATTACAGTAATTTAGGATTTTCTTTAAAACATAGAATCAATTGCGAGAAAAAACAAACAGTGAAATGCAATATCATTGAATTCCAAAACAGTGCCAATATCTTTGTCATTTATGTTCTGTCTATCTGTTTACTTTATTTAATGTAAGAAACACAAGTAATTAACATTAATCCCTCACTCCGCCCCATATCTGCTGTAAACTTCCCTTCTCATTTAAAAAAGTTTGGTTTGCAGAAAGTTTGAATTTCTCGTTGTGTGATTAACGTAAAACAGAAACAAAAAAAACATTTTCATTTTGGCTTCTTTAGAACCTGCAAAGGCCAGATATTCAATATTTCTATTCTCTCCCACAAGTCCATTTGCTTTTCTGTAGCAAGTTTAATGTGCGGAAACTGTTTACTGCTATATACTCACTTTTTTTCAGTTCCTGGGATTCTGAAAGCAAAGAAAACTTTTTTTTAATAGCTTGTTGGAAAGTGAAAGTTATTGTTCTGCGGTGGTGGTGGTGGTGGTGGTCGTGGTGGTGGTTGTGTTTATGGATTTATGGGATTTATTGGTGTTGCCGCCCTGCAGAAGCCAGAAGTAGCCGCAGAAGCATTAATGATACGAAATTGGTTGAATTGAAGGTCAAAGAGAAAAAGGGTTTTGGGGTATTGGTACTGTTTCCTTTTGGCTTTTCTGCAATTTTAGGCCTAACAAAAATGGGATTTGGTTTTCTTGGTTCTTTTTTTATTCTAACGCTGTTCTTTAGGCCTTTGGTTTCTCAACAACCCAATACAGACGGGTCATTTATCTTTGATTTCTTGCACAAAATGTACTCAGATTCTTCCAAAGATTATGACTTTTCTGCCCCTTTTTGTTCATGGAGGGGTGTGTCTTGTGATGCCAATACAGAGAATGTTGTGAAATTGGAAGTAACTGGTTTGGGTTTATCTGGTGTAATTCCTGATGACACAATCGGGAAATTGTCAAAGCTTGAAACTTTGGATCTGAGTAGTAACAAAATCACTTCTTTCCCCTCTGATTTCTGGAGTTTGGGTACACTCAAGAATCTAAATCTTTCCTTTAACCAATTTTCTGGAAATCTACCAAGTAACATGGGCAATTTTGGTCACCTCCAAATTCTCGACCTTTCTTTCAACAATTTCTCTGGGAGTATCCCTGAAGCAATAAGCTCTCTTGTCAGTTTGGAAGTTCTTAATCTCAGTCAGAATGGATTTGAGTCAGCCATTCCTTTGGGGATCTCACAATGCATGTCCTTGGTTTCCATTGATCTTTCCGTAAACAGGCTCAACGGCTCTCTTCCTCGAGATTTTGGTGCTGCATTGACGAAGCTGGAATATTTGAACCTGGCTAATAATGAGATTGAGGGCCGGGATACAGATTTTTTGGGGATGAAATTGATCAGATATCTTAATATTTCAGGCAATCTGTTCAAGGGTTCAGTTGTTGGTGTCTTTGAAGGTCCTTTGAAGGTGATTGATTTGAGCAGAAACCAATTTCAAGGCCACATTGCTGAGGTAAATTTCAGTTCCACCTTCAATTGGTCCAAGTTGGTTTATTTGGATTTATGTGAGAATCAGCTTAGTGGAGAGTTTTTCAGTGGCTTGAATTATGCTCATAATATCAAATACCTTAATCTTGCACAAAACAGATTCACTAGACAACATTTTTTGTCAATTAATATGCTCTCCAATTTAGAGGATCTAAATCTGTCTAGTACTAATTTGATTGGTGAAATTCCGAGTAATATCTCATATTTGAGTAGTTTGAGAACCCTTGATCTTTCAAAAAACCATTTGAGTAACCGTATTCCTCCCTTTGGTACCAAGAACCTTCAAGTTCTTGATGTTTCTCACAACAATCTAAGTGGAGACATCCCATTGATGATTTTAGAAAGACTCCGAGAGATGGAGAGGTTTAATTTCTCTTATAACAACCTAAGCTTTTGTGGTTCACATATTCCCTCAGAAACCCTCCAATCCGCTTTCTTCGGGTTGGTGAACAGCTGCCCTATTGCTGCAAACCCAGCCTTCTTTAAAATAAAATCTCAGAAGCATAGAGGACTAAAGCTTGCTCTCGCTCTAACCCTCTCAATGGTTTGTTTACTTGTGGGTTTGCTCTTTTTAGCCTTTGGATGTCGAAGAAAAACCAGAAATTGGGCAGTGAAACAGAATTCCTATAGAGAAGAACAAACTATCTCGGGACCCTTCTCATTCCAGACTGATTCAACCACTTGGGTAGCTGATGTTAAGCAAGCAACGTCTGTCCCAGTTGTAATCTTTGAAAAGCCGTTGCTTAATTTTACATTTGCAGACCTCTTGTCTGCAACTTGTCATTTTGATCGGGGCTCATTGTTGGCAGAAGGAAGGTTTGGACCAGTTTATGGTGGACTATTACCGGGAGGAGTTCACGTGGCTGTTAAAGTTCTAGTCCATGGTTCGACTATGGCTGATCATGAAGCTGCTAGAGAGCTTGAGTATCTTGGTCGGATAAAACATCCTAATCTTGTTCCTCTAACTGGATATTGCTTGGCTGGAGAGCAGAGGATTGTGATTTATGAATTCATGGAAAATGGAAATCTGCAGAACTTGCTTTACGATTTGCCACTTGGTGTTCAAGCTACAGAAGACTGGACCACTGACACTTGGGAAGAAGATGAAAATAATGGGATACAAAATGTTGGGACAAAAGGATCACTAATAACTTGGAGATTTAGGCACAAAATTGCACTTGGCACAGCTCGTGCAATGGCATTTCTTCATCATGGCTGCTCGCCTCCAATTATACACAAAGATGTCAAAGCAAGCAGTGTTTATCTCGACTCAAACTTGGAACCACGATTGTCAGACTTTGGATTGGCTAGAATTTTTGGGAATGAGCCTGACAACGAGATAGCAAGTGGTTTGCCAGGGTATTTGCCACCAGAGTTTCTACAGCCAGAAATCAGCTCTCCAAAGACTCCGACTCCAAAATCTGATGTTTATGGATTTGGAGTAATTCTTTTTGAACTAATTACTGGGAAAAGGCCTGTTGAAGATGATTATCCAGATGAAAATGAAGCATCTTTAGTAAGTTGGGTGAGAGGTTTAGTAAGGAGGAATCATGCATCCCGAGCTATTGATCCCAAAATACGTGGAACAGAACCAGATGAACAAATAGTCGAGGCTTTGAAGATTGGGTATCTATGCACAGCTGAAATTCCTTCAAAGCGGCCAAGTATGCAACAGGTAGTTGGACTTCTGAAGGATCTTGAACCAATCACACAAAAATGAATACATTGAGTAGGGAGAATGTTCATTTTTTAACAAACTTTTGTTAGTTCTTTTCAATTGATGAGCTCTCCCTTGCTGCCTTGAAGATATTGTAAAGCAGCCTTATTTTTGTTTGCAACTCTGCCATTTTCTCGTATATGCTATTGTTGGTTAGTATATGCTTGATTGATACACCGTAACTTGATCCTTAAAGATCATTTTGTTCATGCATTTTATTTGTTTGTTGATACTCTCTAAATTCTTGTATGATAATACCGTCCACAAAAGTGCTGAAGTAAACGGAATTCTGGTTGTTGGAGAAGAGAGATATTTGGTGATTTGAAGAATATTTGCAAATATTGAAGAAAATATTATGATCCATAATTTGTTATATTCTTTCCATGATTGTCTCATCTATACTAAGGCAACCTTGTTGTAATATGACTATATACGTGTCATTGTGACACTCCGGACATAGTGAATATAGTCTTCTCTCTTCTCCCATGGATGTAGGTTCGCCACATTGGCGCCGAACCACGTAATTCTTTGTGTTCTTTCTTATATATTTTATTGAATTCTTCACTCGTATATCTATATTTATGCATTTCACATATAGCGTTCACAGAGTATTGAGATTATTCATGCATATTTCCCGTTCTGCTAAACGGATAGATGCTTGTCGAGGATTCTGAATACTTCAATGTCTTCTCCTTAAGGCATTCGTCCGCCTTTGTATATTCTGGTGGACCCGGTGGTAGTTGTGGGTAAAAATGACAGTATTGAAAGAATCTGTAAGCAAACCATGGAGGACCACTGGTCCCAAGAGTCATGTACGTTTTTAACATTTTGCAAACCAGACTAATCATACATTGTATTGAGATAACTGTAATGAATTCATCGAAACTAATTTTCTGGTATGAAATTATCATCCTGTCAAATTCTTCTTGTAGGTATATATCTTCTCTTCTGTTGGGATTTCAAAGCATATACATTAAAGACTTGAAATCATGGTTTATTACAGCACTAGACAACAAGAATCTCTTGGAACTTGAAAATACACTGAAGTGATAATTTTACTACTATTCCCAATATATTGCCTTAATAGCACGTAGGTCTTCAACCTTTTAAAAGGAGCGAGTTGGTCTCCATTCTTTCGTTATTGTTGCACAAGCAGTCTCCAATCCATATAATTGACAAGGCCATCGTGGAAAAATGTCTCATTGAGAACCTTTTGATACCTATTCAGGTCGAATGACAAAATCTAGCTTTATAAATTTAAACATACTTAGAATCACGTTATGATTTAACAATGAACTTATGATATTAAAGACTGATCGTGCAACTATAATAAAAGCTTGATGACCAACTATCTACTGGAGCAATAGTTGCGAGAAACTAGTGCCTGCATTTGCTAATAAGTGGAAACGGAATAAGCCCCTCGTACAGTGTCAAGGTTGAGATGGCAGCATGTGATTGGATGTGTTAAAATTGTTTTTTGTCCAATTGCCAATAAAATTTTGTCAAGTGTAAATCTGACAAAATTCCCCCACAATGTAGCGCAACTCGAGTGGAAACTTCCTATGATACTACAAGAGTACATATGACAATACTATACCAGATGTAGAAGGACTACTACTAAATCTATCATTACATAACGGGTTTTGCTACTTGTACACCGAGGTTGACATACCGGTGTACAGTCCCCTCACAAATAGGGGGCCCCACACCCAATAAAAAAATCATGGCCTCCCTCTTCGTGAGGGGGCCTGCAAACCTGGAAAACCCGATATATAAATAGCAAAATCTTTACATAATTAATATGATTTCATGTATTAATATTTAATATATGATTCCTGCCAAACTAGATTGACACTGTGAAGTATTGTGCTTACCTCATCTCCATAGGACACCAACCTAGTCAACATTGCCATGTTCTTGCAATAATTCAAATGGGATGGGGATGGGTTTACAATCATAAACAAATGTGGGATTATAGTCTCACTAATAATGATTAAAATGATATTATTGTATGACTGTTTTCTTATGTTTGATTATTTCTGCATGTTGGATGATAAGGATCTGCAGCACTACTAAGAATCTTCATATAAAATATTTGTAGTGAGTGGTGATGGCATTAGTCTCTTTGTTGAACCAAATAATCATATGAAATTCGCGAGCCTATCATATATAGCCTTTTCTTTTCTTCTCTCCTCTTTTTTCAAAAAGAAAAAAAAAATGTATTCTTCAGAAACTTTCACGAATTTTGAAAAAAAAAAATCGTAAAGAGATGAATGAAATACACTAACATTATCTTGTTTTTTTAAGAAAAATGTTGTAGTGAATCTAATTCCGGACAAACTCCAAAAGAAAGGCGCTAGACAGACCAACTGAAAGCAAGACAAATAGATATATGAGAAATTCAAAAGTGCAATAGAACCACAATCGCCACCATATTATCATTCATGCCTAAACTCCTCATGGAATGTGTTTGGCTCCTCAAGATCAAGTGCAATTGCTGGCTAAATTTCTAATAAGAGCTAAGGGAATAGGGAAGAAAATTCAGGTTTCCCATTTCTTTTATTATCAATTATTACCATAGTGGAATTTCAAATAATAATAATAAAAAAATTTGGCCCAATTTATATTAGCTAAGTATGTACCAAACTTGGCTTGATAAGACTACTACCTGGGAGGACCCGTGAAAAGAGCCAGATAGGTAGAACCCCAAGCCTAATCTCGTGGACTAAACTTATTTATTTTTATTAGCATGTACATATGCTAGGGGTGGCAAACAGGTCCATGGGCGGCTCGAGCTCATTTTCAGACGAGCCATGGGCCAACCGCACCTCTTTTTCACGAGCTGTCTTGTTTTGAGTTCGTGTGCCAGGTTTGTTTTTATTTTGAAATTTCCAATATTTTAATCAATTATTTTAACAAAAGGAGTTAGTGATGGGCTTGTAAATGACTCGGCTCTATCCATAGGCCCACGAGTCAAAAGGTTGAATTGAACTTAGTTTGTGAACACCAACTGAACTCATGTGTCTAAGGGCCGAACCGCTTGACTCGACATATTACCACCCCTTACAGAAACAAATCAAATTTCTTTTAAAGCCTTAAAATGAAATGGAAATTCTTACTTATAAATTATTCTATTATTGGCTGAAACTTTTAAACCCACCAACAAAAAGCGAATGTTGAAAAGACAAAATACCCCATTCATATAATGCTTTGGAACAAGATTAAGGAATTATTCCTCAAATGTGTTAGCGTGCAACATTGGTATCGTATTCCTTGTGAGAACTAAGCATAGGGGTGAACCCGGTTTAATTTGGTGCGATTTGTACCATATTTTCAATTAATAATTTTACACGGTTTGAAATTTTTTCAAATCAAATCAAACCAAATCATTTTTTTCAAACCAAAACATTATTTGGATTATAATCCGCAAGTTATCTATTGACATTATAATAATATACTTAAAAACAAATTAGCATATAAGTTTAAAACGAGAACTAATGATGTTAAAAATGAAAATAAAATTAAAAATTTGAGGGTTGGATCGGATTGGGTTTCAACCTTTACACGGGTTGGGTTAGGTTAAATTTTGTTCAAACCGATCATGTTGGATTGAGGTTGGGTTGAGGCAAAAACCGACTCAATCCAACCATGCCCACCCCTAGTTATAACTTGGATTTTGAGATTTTTTTTTATTTTTAAAAATAATTTTCAAAAATGGCAAAAAAAAAAAAAACATTTTCAACAATTTTAAAATGGACACTCAAAATATAAAATTCAAAATGAATTCAAAACTAAATACACACTAATAATACGAAGAGAACAACCGCTTAATTTTTCAATCAAATATTTCATCAACTTTTGTCAAAATTTACTTATAAAAAATTTATTTTTAGCTAAACCAAACATGAATATAATTATATGCTCTGCAAAATTAATTTACTTCTGAGTAAAACACTAACAATGACATGGGGGTACGGTACGATGAACATGTTTACCAATGCCCCTCCTTACAAAAAAACTTGGTTCGATTTTAACTTAATATCGACTTGGATGTTTCAACAATTTTCGATGTCAAAGCGATGCAAGTTGGTCGTTGCTTCTTTCGCTTGGATGGTTATGAATTGAGAAGGCTGTAATAATGTATTTTATTGACTTTTTAGATGTAGCTTTAGCATTTTGAGTGCTCTCACTCACTCATCCGACTATAATGGAACAATTATTCGAGTTGCAATGGGGTCAATCAATAAATCAAACACTCGTTCGCTGTGAATTATAACTGAAGTGCTTGTAATAACTTCCAAAGAATGTTTCTATAGCTGAATTTAAGATGGGGATAAATAATTTAACAATAAAGGTTGACCTCTGGTCAATGTCACACTTGCGTTCCCAACTTCTTTTTAACACATTCTTATCATGAGTCATTCATTGATTAACATACATTGTCCTTGATCACAATTTCAGTCAAAATAATCCGTTAAGAGGTAGACCAAAACTAAAAAATAAAAAAAAAATACAAATATTCAACAAAATATTTGTTCCTCATTTTAAAGCACACTAATAGATTATTTGGACATGAATGTCATTTGTGACAATATTGCTAATTAATTGAAAATTGTGGATAATAATGTGAATAAAAATAGAAGTATAGAACCATAAGTGCGACATTGAAAAAAGTGTAGAAATTTCACTGAGTCTAAAACGTATTCTATTGTAAAACAATCAATTTTACCTTCCAAAATTTATCACTCTTATCCCTCCAGCAATTAGACGCATTAGCGCTATATTTAATTTTGCAAAATTTAGCATTTTTTGTTATTAATTGAAGACGCGTGATCACACTTAAATTATTGGTAGAAATTATTCGTACAATTTTGCCTTTCAATCTTTGTTTGGTGTATATTAAAATTAGATTTTTAATATATTTTGATAAATAAGTTGTTGAAAAGTTACGAATCGTACGAAATATGTAATTAAATTAATTGCTGACTTTAACTTGATATTTTAATTATGATCAAACACGGGCTTCATAGTTGGCGTTGGAATAATTAATTCACATTTTTATCCGTTTGGTGTACCATCAAGTACATAATAAGATGAATGAAGCATATAATATTACATATTTCACTTTGGCGATAAGAAATTTCAACACAAAATATCAAAGATTAAATATTGCTTAAATCAGATTAGTGATCTGATAAAAAAAAAAAATCGTATTAAATATTGTCTCGTGCAATCATGCCTTTATAAAAAAAATATTGTATATGTTGGATTTAATGCCGGGTTAACGTTTAAAAAATAACTAAACTTTGTCACGTGTTGAAATTTCATGAAACTTTAAAATGTTGTTATAGCACATTGAATTCTATCAAAATGTTATGAATAATAATACTTGTACATCAGTAATTATATAATTGTTTACATACAGGTAAATTGTCAAAAAGAGAATGTAGATTTTTTTTTTAGCAAATGTTAAAGAAATTATGATCCAATAACATTTCACTACATCATGTATATGTAAACCATTATATAAATTTATTATGCATGTAGCACAACCGAAATGTTATATATCCATTGCTAGGCACTATTTAAGATTCGTTAGTTGGTTTGGGGATCTTTTAAAATTTAATCATAAAATATTTAATAAAAAAAAAGTGTCACTGAACCACCAATTATACTTGACAAAAATATATAATTATCGATAATTTATATGGATTTACTAACAATGCCACGATATTATTGATGAATGTCTATCAACAATTATCGAAAAATAATTTTGTTCAGAGATGTTGTGGACTCGCGAATCGTACCTTGGTCGTTTATTGTCAACATTTATTATTTCTTTACTTTATTTTTCGTTTTTAAATGTTTCTTCAGTGGTCAATTATTTCAAAATAACAAAACTTTTGATCGCTTCCGTGGATATCTCGTCAAACTTTAAAAATATAACTAAAATGACACTGAACTTTGTCAAAATGCTCTAAATCTATCAACTGCTTAGAGAATTGAACTACAATTTGCGAATTATGTCTGCCTTGTAAACAGTTTCGTCCAAGTCAATAATGAAAATTTTCCGAGTGATTGATGAAGATATTTTGACAAAAGTTTCAAATACATTTTAAAATTAAAGTGAGGTTGCCGTGATGCAATCCAAAGCTCAAATATTTTTGGAAGAATTAACTTGTATTCGAGCAAGGACAGAAGCCCAAAAACAATAAGGCCTGTTTGATAGACATAATTGCTTAGAACTTGTATCCCATCTTTTTGGCCGTTTGATAGCCAAAATTTTCTAGGCAACTGGTTTTCCAACTTCACCTCACGTATTTTCCACATTTTCCTTAAATTTTCTTTCCCATGGTTTTGGTGGTTTTTGGTTTTCTAGGCTTTTTTTTTTTGGCAATTGAAACAATTTCTATCACCAGTTGTAACAAATTCTATCCTTTTAATGAACAATTTTCATGGAAAATAAAACCAAACGAACACCAAAAGATTCAAAATTTTAATATTTTCCAAATGAAAAATTACACTAATTAAACACAATTAATAGACAATTCTCAAGTAAAATAAGTTCTAGGCAATTTAATTCCCTGGAATTTATTTTCTTTCCCTCCAAATTTCATTTTTGCAATCAAGCGGACTCTAAGGCTACGTTTGATTCACCATTTTTTTTTCATGAAAAATGGAAAAAGAATTCCAACTTCCACTATTTGCATGTTTGATATCATTTTTTTCTAGATTTTGGCTCTCACGTGCCACTTTTCTTGATTTATGGGAAAACCAATTCCCACCATGTCAATTGGAAAAAATTCTATCAACAATAGTAATTTTTTTTTTCTATTTAATGGATATTTTTCATACAAAACAAAGCCAAACGAATGATATTCAGTATAGTAAATTTTTTAAATTTTTATTTATTTATTTGGCAATTGGAACAAATTCTAAACCCAACAGTAGAAAAAATTATCATTTTAATGGACAATTTTTATAAAAAATAAAGACACCAAACTTTCAACATTTTTGAGGTGGAAAATTATACAAATCAAATACAATTAATTATAATTTCCAGTAAAATAATTTCTAAGCAATTCAATTCCATGAAATTCATTTTATTTCCATCAATTTTCCATATTTGTAATCAAACGGACCCTAAAGGTAAATCTATTGCCAATAAAAAAGAAAAAAAAAATGGTAAAAAAAAATAGTGGTAGTAATAGAATTTGTTTAGGACTAATAGATCGGTAATTCCCCAACATAAACGAGGATTACCACTATAAAAACTAGTACTAGGAATATTTATCATCTAAAAGTTAAAAAGACAGAAATTCTTGAAAGAGAGATGTCGGACGAGGAACACCATTTTGAGTCGAAGGCTGATGCAGGTGCCTCCAAGACTTTCCCTCAACAGGCTGGTACCATCCGTAAGAATGGTTACATAGTTATAAAGGGCAGGCCTTGCAAGGTGGATCTCATTCTTGTCTCTACATATTCGTGTTTTGATTTGTTTCTTTCATTAGTTTTTTACAGATTTTGTAGAAAGATTGGATTTTTTATGTTTGCTTTTTGAATTTTGGCGTCTAATTTCAAATGGGTTTCTGTTAAATTGTTCAGATCTTGGTGAGGAACGGCTATCAAATCTCAATCCACGCCATACATAGTAACATATATGCATTATAGTATATAATTTGTGAAACAGTTTAAATATTGCTGTTATTCGTTGTTATCCTTTCTTTCTTTCTTTCTATTCTCAGAGCTAAATATTGTATTTATCTAAAGGTGATTATCGTCTGAGCTTGCTTTTTCCTTTACATTTTTTTAAGGGAAAATTTTGGTTTCCTCTTTTTATACTCAATCCTGTTACATTAGTTAATATTTTGGTGTCAAGTAGGATATTCTCTCTGATCACGTCAAGTCTGCAATATAAAAAAATTTTAAAAAAAATGTGAAGATTCGAAAAATCTTCAAGTTCACTATGCATATTTATGTCTAGCTGATCCGAGACTAGTTGAAGTTGGTGTTAAGAACCATGAATATTATAGGCATTGAAAATTTGTTACATATTTATGAGGCTGAACCTGTGTTAAGCAAACATGTTTTCTAGCGAAAACTTCCTCAATATGTTCTGTTTTGTATTCAATCTGTGATGCACTTTTTTTCCCTGATTTTTTCTTTAGGCTCTGTTTTTTTGGGTCTTGCAGGGCCTTAGGCTTTCTTTAGATTAGAATGCGAGAGTATGCTAATCAATTCCTTTTCTTCGAGTAAAGCAATTGACTAAAATATTTGTATCCCTGTCCAAACTGACTTCGGGTTTATCTGAATTGTTGACTCTATCTGCTTCCCAGAAACATATTGTTCTTTCATGGAATCTGGATAGGAATTCTATTGCACGACCTAATTATAGTCCTTGGTGTTAAAAATATGCATACCAGCTTTTCTATAGATTTACATGTTATATATTTGTGCCTTAATTGGAATCTATGGTATATGTTATATATAGACATTTTCATTTCAAGAAATGAAATACTTTTGTATCTTTGTATTGATAGACATCAATATTAGTGTCTTGCATATGTAACATATATTGATGAATTTGTTGTCACGAGGGTAGTGTAGGTGCATCCTACTAATATCGTTCCTTTATATTTCATTTTCATCATACGTCTCTTTGAAGTGTAATTATTCTTCTCAAATAACTCCAATTCGATCTTATTGGCATTAGGATGTATTCAAATCCTAATGTAGCAGGTGGGCTTGCATTGGCATATGTAAAGAAAATGTAGTATATACTCCCAAAGTCTAGGAATGCTAACCTTATGTTCAGATGAAACATTATGTCAAACATTTTTAAAACTAGCACCATTTGGCTTAACAGTGAGAATCATTATCTCCCCTGAGACATTGTTAAGAGAGAATTGAGGTTTTTATCATTTATGCAATTATTTTGATAGGTTGTTGAAGTCTCCACCTCCAAAACCGGCAAGCATGGACACGCAAAATGTCACTTTGTTGCAATTGACATATTCAACGGTAAAAAGCTTGAAGATATTGTTCCGTCCTCCCACAATTGTGATGTAATAAATTTTTTGTTTATTCTTTGTTATATTTGCTTCTCTTTACATGCAAGTTTGAGTGATCTTGTGTTGACATGTTCTCTTAGGTGCCCCATGTCAATCGTACTGATTATCAGCTCATCGACATCTCTGAAGATGGTTTTGTAAGTTATTTCATTATTGAATGCTAAACTAGATGGGATCTGTTGTTTTTTGCATTATGCTTTTACGCTTTGCTTAAAAGTCTATGCACTGACCCACTAAAACAGTTTCTGTGTGTTTCATGAACTTAAAGTAGATGGGATCTGTTGTTTTTTGCACTGATCCACTAAAACAGTGTTTGTGTGTTTCATGAACTTAAAGTTTGATCTGGAATTTATTTTAGAGCCACAGGTTATACTGATATGGATTGGCTCCAGATTTTTCAATTTTCGTGATGCCTTTATCCAGGGATAGATTTACTCTCTATTACAAGTTTAAACCCTCAATGCAGAGGCTGCTCGAAAATCTATTTTCTAAACAAAAAATATTGACCATTTGGATTTTAACGATTTGTAGGTTTCGCTTCTGACTGAAACCGGGAACACCAAAGATGACTTGAAGCTTCCAACTGATGAAAATCTGCTTGGCCAGGTGGGCAGATTATATTACTAGTAGTGAATTTTTCAGTCATTTACAAAGATATTTTCGTGTTTGTTAGTTAAATTCCTTGCATTTGAGGCTTTTAAATTTTACTTTGTGAATAATGAACTTCGGTTTCTATTGTATGTAGATTAAAAGTGGTTTCGAGGAGGAAAAGGATCTCGTGGTGAGTGTCATGTCTGCAATGGGAGAAGAGCAGATCTGTGCCCTGAAAGATATCGGTCCTAAGAACTAATTACTGTCCTGCTTATTATAGAAACCGGCTCCTAAAACTTTTACTTAGATGTAATCTTGAAGCCATATTAAAAAGTATTTATCTGGATGATGATACAGATATAGAACAATGGTGCTGTTGATTCCCTCCTGGGGAAAACTTGTTTTGTGGCAGTACTTATTTATATACCTTCTAGTGTGCATTCTTTCATTTCAACTTTGAGCCTGGCTGGTGAGCTCTTTTCTCCAGCGGATATTCAATTATGATTGAGGTAGTTTTATCGAAAAAGTTGTCTTGTTCACTTGTTAGCATCTAATCTTATCGAGGGGTTCGATTATCTTGAGGTAGACTTGATCGTTTTTAACTCTCTTAAGCAGCTATCAGCTCAGTTTTACTATGCCAAACTAAAAAGAAAATGGAAAAATTGCAGTTAGCGTTCAACCTTCAGACAAATTAAGTTTCTTTATAGTGGCACTGAGTAGGACCGTTTAATGATGAAGATTGTCCAAATCTCGGTTAATTTATCACCTGCCCTTCACACGTGATGAAGAGTTTTAAAACGTAGAAATGAATGATCTGAGTGGCAAGTTAGTGTTCAATCTTTAGAAAAGGTTTCTTTATAGTGGCACAACTAGTAAGACCGTTTAATGACGGAAATTGTCCAAATCTCGATTCATCATCACCCGTCTTTCACATGTGATAAGAGTTTAACGTAGAAATTAGACAACAATCACGAGGAATCTTTACTTCTAGGATAATTTCCATATATGTAGCAAGCAAATCCCCAGAAGGTTATAATCAGAGACAGAATCTTGAAACCGCTCATCGGATCATTCAACAACACAACAGCTGCAATACTAGTAAGGGGTACTCTTATTGCATTAAGTACGCGGGCTAGCACGGTGGATGCAAGGAAGAGAACTGCAGTGCCACCTAGAATACCCAACTGGAAAGTAATAACTCCCCAAACGAGGACCGATAGGTAAGAACTTCGACCACCTTTGAACGTTCTTGCTTCAGATGCCATCCCGTGAAAGTCATTGTTCACAATGAGGCCTATTGAAGTAAAAATGAAAGCAAATAGTGAAACCATTACTTGCTGCTCAAGAACTACGAGGAACGATCTTCGTCCCACTAACTTGTCGAAAACTAACTCGGATAGAGCGAAAATAAGACCGTGAAGTGCAGATGCCAGTATGTCCCATACAAAACCGAGAGCGTATTGACGGCCGTTATACTTGCATATCTATCTGAATCCGAATCCAGTGCAATGATAGCCATAGCAGCAGTAATGATTACAATGGAATTAATAGTCGAAGCGTTTATTTTGTTCTTGACGAGAAGATATCCAAATAGTGCAGAAAATATCAGGGATGTCGATCCCAAAAGAGAAGCAGTTGATGGTGGCAGATACGCGTATGCATATGCATACATGAGGTTGTCGGCGGCACTCAAGAAACCCAAGACAGAATAAGATGCAGCGAGTTTGAAGTCCAGAGGAGTGGGAAAGACACCTAAGAAGAAGTATGCAGGAACTAGAACCAAAGCAGGAATAGGCCACCCGGCAGCTGCCACCCAAGATATTATCCATTTGCTTCTTCCCCCGTTGGCAAAATAAATGCGGGATAAGAGGGAAGAAGCAGGGAACGCTACAAGCATTGCCGCACTACTTAGAGCTAAAAGTATCCAATGTGAGATTGACTTGCTTTTATACCCATTCCAAATAATGGTCCAAAAAGCAGAAATTTTGTCTTGCCATGATTTTGGTCCGTCCTGGGTTTTCCATTTCTTCACCAGCAAAGAAATGAAAGTCAAAACACCATTGGTATCATAAATCTTAAGACAATCACTTCATTACATTATTAAATCGATATTGACATTTCAGATATAAATAATGTTAGAATTAAAGATCAGCAGCATCAAATTTTTGGGAAACAGATACTTTGAATACTTGTCAACCTTCAAAGCATTGTTTAATATGAGCAAAGTAACTTATCAACTCTCAAGGAATAGCCTATTCCTGCAGAGTATTCTTTCGATATCATGGCAGCGCTGACAAACGACAAATTGTTCAGTACTGAGTTTGACAAAGAGATTTTTATTTATTTTTAATATTTCCAAAATGTGTCTAAGGCAAAGATATCCAAAAATGTCAACGGGATTCAAAATAAGCCTAGTTTCAATCTTCAGATAACTAGATTGTAGATACACCTTTCTATCTCTCTCTTCTACATACACCTTAGACAAACGACAAATTGCTCAGTACTGAGTTTGACAAAGAGTTTTTTTATTTATTTTTAATATTTCCAAAGTGTGTCTAAGGCAAAGATATCCAAAAATGTCAACAAGATTCAAAATAAGCCTAGTTTCAATCTTCAGGTAACTAGATTGTAGATACACCTTTCTATCTCTCTCTTCTACATATGTATGTCTGTGTGTGTAAGATAAACATTCTTGAGTTCATATAAAGAATTCCAAAATGAATGAGGCAAAGGCTCCTTGGTAAAGAAAACTTGTACACCAAACGCTTTCGTGAAAGGAAAAGGTTATCAAATCACCATTAAACTGGCTAAAATGACAATTTAGATCACTTGATGTTGCCAAAATTTCTTAATGCGGTAATGCAATATAATTTTACCTAATGTGTAGAATATGACACATTAGGGGACAACCAAAATCATCCTAAAGTATAAACCTAAACTTCCCTAATACAACCACTGGAGAAGGTGGGCAGTGGCACCTTCTCTCAAGTTGTTTTTCAATATTGCTTCCACAGTTACTTTATTTCATTCCTGCCTTCCACTCAAACAAAATCAAACTGAGAACTTTCTGATTTATATTGATCGAATGTAACATTTAAGTGGCTATATCACATTTGCTAATTCAGTGCCTTAATTAATTGCCATGATCTTATAAGACTAGTGTGTTTTAAGCATTCAAGCAATAAAGAACCTAAAAAGTTTCAAAAGGGATACCATCTTCTTGACTTATTTGAATACTTGGACTTTTGAAAAGGCAAAAACTACTTTTCAACATGTTTGAATAATTTTTTGGAAGTGCTTTATTTAGCTAGAAGACGTTTTAGCTTCCTCTGGAAGCTTTTCTACAAGCCGCAAAAGCCTGTCAAATGGGCCCTTAGCTATGTTCTTTTCATTTTGGGTGTGTAACATGACATTGCCTCCTAATAGAAATTAAAGCTTGCTATAGAAGAGGAATGAAGTTATTTATATACTTTTTTCTTTTCAAAAGAATTCATCTAAGCATTCATTATCCAGGCTATTTCAAGAATGTGGTTATCTAACTCAGCAAACATACAGATGACGCAGAGGACACACTACAAATTCAAGAATCCCCCAATAAAACAACTAACCATTCAATTTCCCACAAATAGCACTTTCTCGGATAATTTCAGTCTAATCAATACGATTCATAATCCCCCAACAACTCCTCACCCACAATACCAACAACACACGTAGTATTTAGCAAATAAGAACCCAAGTGCAAACAGCATGTAAAATCATCAAGAAAAAACCCTACATACTTTCTCTAATTTCCTTGGGTCAGGTAAAAAACCCATATATTAGAACCCATAAAATTGCACAGAACTCTTGCGAAAACGAAATCATACAGCATACAAACATATAGATACAGATATATGGATATAGATGGTGATTTTGGGCCAACCTGGTCCTGACATTTTGAATAAGTACTGCTACATGAAGCAACCTAAAACCACTGCGAAGTGTCACTCCAAGAAGTGACGAATTCTTTCAGCCTAAATTGCCGTTCATGAACTGGGCCATGCAATCCCCATGGCCTCCTCTTCATATGTGAAATTTTAGAATAATTCACAAATTTCGCTTGGTCTAATTTGCAATTATTAAAATGAAGTTAATATATGTAGAAAGTCAAAGGCAGAGTGCTGCGGTTTAGGTAAGGCAAATTGTATATGGGACAAGAATTGGATAGCATTTTGAATTTTGGCTTCTCATTTTGTACTTGTTTGGTTTGGTTAAATAGTTAACAAAAATTTAAGGTAAAATTAATTTTAATTAAATATTAATTAGACTAGCAATTTTTATCAGTTTTTTTTTTTTTAAATATACCTCTCATAAACTTTTTTTAAAATCTACTAAGTATTAGATTTTTAGTAAAAACCAAACGGATACTTAATGTTGTTTGGCTTTTGGGAGAACATGATGGGATGGGATCCCTATTTTTTAATATTTACATCGATGGAATTGTTTATAATGATTTTCCACAAATTTAAAACATTTTTATGACTCTTAAGAAAATAAAAAGTTTGGAATTGGTTTATTAATGGGCGAAAAGATTGTGACTTTTACTGATCATACATTTTCTAACAGAGCACTTTGATCTCCAATCAAATTTTCTTTGAGGGAGATTGAAATTCAATCACCATGTCCCTTTTTGGATAAGATTGCTACGTACATAAATACATGGACAAGCGTTTCTTTATCATACGCAGGTAGGGCTGAATCTTGCAAATAGTTGAATGCTTTTGATTATCTATTTTTTCAATTCCAGCCACGATCAAGGATAGAATCATGCGACTTTGTTGGAACTTTAAAAATTCGTTAGTTGCTTGAATGGATGTTTATCTTCCCAAAACAGGAGGATTTGGATTTTGAGATATCAATTGCTGGAATAATGCACTAGCCAAATCTCTTTGGAATATTCTTTAAAAAAAAAAAAAAGGATACACTTTAGGTTCAGTGGATCATTCCGTCTATTTGAGGAACGCAGCTATGTGGGAATACTCATCTACAAGGGACGATTCAACAATAATCAAGACACTGATTTCTATTGCAGATCTGTTAAAGGAACATCACACGCAGCCATCCTAAAAATCTCAAATTGGATTCACAAGACAGCATAAGCATTGCCGACTCTTATGATTATTTCCGTCTGAAGGGGCTACTATGCGATGGGAAAAGGACATTTGGAGCTCATGCATAACTCCGAAACATTCTTTGATCCTTTGGCTCAGTATAAAAGGCAAACTTCCCACTAAAGACCGTCTACAATACGTGGACATCGACAACACGTGTATTCCGTCGAACTTCAGTTGAATCTGTCCAACACTTGTTTTTCCAATGTGTTGTGAGTTCAATGCTTGGCTGGAAATCACAAGAATCATGACTACAACCGCTAACGCCTTGAAATGGATGAAGAGGAGAGACACGAGACTACTTGGCAAATTAAGGCGAAGAGGGTTGCATTAGCGAGAACTGTGTACCACATACGGGCAGCTTGTAATATGCTGATATTTGAAGATCTTAGACCGCAATCCGAGAGCATTGTCAGAAGGATCAAAACACGCGTACACAAGGTAATATTTTCATTGTATCCTCGTATTTTGATTCGGTTCGAATCATTAGATCATTTTACCCGGAGTACATGTAAACATGATAAGTAACCAATAAAATTTACATTAACTGATAAAAAAAAAAATCGCCGAGTTAAGATTTAAGAAATAAGAAATTTAATCTAGGTCCATGGAAGTCCATGAAACCATCTGAAATTCTATTAGAGGTCAACTCCTTAATAAAATTTTTGACGATTTCCTCTTAAAGGACCTACGTGCACTTAGATTTGGAATTGGGAGATCTGTAAATCAACAAAATTTTATTGGAGACCCAAGTGCTCTAAGAGGCAGCCGCAAATTTCTTTTTTGGTGAATTTGTTACTCTTTTGTAATTAGGTCCGTTTGATTGCGAATGTGGAAAATTGGTGGAAAGAAAATGAATTCCAGGGAATTGAATTGACTAGAAATTGTTTTACTGGGAATTGTAATTAATTGTATTTGATTGGTATAATTTTCCACCTGAAAATGTTGAAAGTTTGGTGTCCGTTTGACTTTATTTTTTATGATAATTGTCGACAAAAGTG
>CAIGRP010078329.1:0-13438 GCA_903798385.1 Fraxinus cuspidata
TGACAAGAATGAACAAAAGAAGGATTTTATTACAACTGCATTTAATGCATTTAGATATACATAGTAGAAACTGGCGGCATAATACGTGGTTTGCAAATATATATATTTTTATATACAAAATAGGTCGGTATATGCAACAGTACCAAACCAGTTTCAAACAGGATTAATGTGAAAACTAATGTGACAAAAATGAACAGTGAATCTCACATTCACTCTTTTAAGAGAAGGAGGGATACTGCTGTTACTTTGATGTTTCTCCACCTTGCTGCCAAATGTGCGTGTAATAGTATTAAGTTGTTGCCTCTATTTTCTCCACCTCCAGCCTGCATTTACGTGTATACATAAATGAAAAGCACAACCTCTGTCTTTTGTCTCAAAAACAAGCCGTAATTTTTTGACTTTTCTTCTCTTTTTTTTCTCACTTTGTTGTCTTGTGGCTGCCTAAAATTTCTTCTTTGTTTTTCTTTCAATTGGCTACCCTCGCGTCCCTTTTTCCGTATATATATATCTCCTCATCAATCCCTTTAGCCAATGTTTAGTCCAATTTGAGGCCCAACAAAATTTAAACACCAAATTATATTCATTCTTCTTTCCAAGCCCAACAACTTTCATGTAATGCGGGTTAATCCTTGAAATAAATTTACTTGTTCATCCCATGCCAATTTAGTCATCTCATTTTGGATTTTTTCCATTTTTCGCCATTTTGAAATCTTTTCTTCAATTCTTCATTAAACATAAACTTTTACTTACAAAATACAATTTAACATCAATTAGGTAAAATTTAATAAAAAAGACAATAAAATATCATGATTTAGGGCAACAATTAAGTGTATAAACTACACTTATCATATGCGGTGCAACATACAAGACCAGATGTTGCATTTGTAGTGAGTAAATTAAATATGTTTACTAGTAATCCAAGTTCGAAACATTGGAATGCCATATGGAGGGCTCTTGGTTTACTTGAAGAAAACCAAAAATTAGACTACAATATACAAAGCTTTCGACTATCCTGTAGGATATATCGACGCTAGTTGGATATTGAGTGAAGAAGAAAACAAGTCTACTTCATATTGGGCATTTACTCTTGGAGGAGGTGCAATTTCTTGGAAGTTCAAGAAAGAAACATGCATTACATAATTCATAATGGAGTCAGAGTTTATAGAATTGGCTGTAACATGAAAAGAGGCTGAGTGCCTAAGAGATTTTCTTTATGAAATTCCTTTGGGTGCAAAAAATATTTCTTCGATACCTATCTTGTGTGATAGTCAAGTCACCTTAGCACGAGCATATAGAAAAGTATATAATGAAAAGTCTAACATATGAGTATATGACATGAATATGTAAAAAAATTAATCAAGCATGAAATAATTTATCTTACATATGTTAAGTCTAGAGAGAACTTAGCTGATCCGTTGACTAAACTTCTTACAAAAGAATTAGTAAGATTAACATCGAGAAGAATGGGGTTGATACTCCTTGATTAAAAGTCTACAATGATGGCAACCCTACTAAAATATACTAAATAAGTATATTTAGGTTCAAAAAATAAAAACAAATCATTCAATAAGTGGATAAGTTTCAGCACTATTAACCTATTTTAAAACCCTATTCTTGATAAATAGCGCTGGTTGTTACAGTTGGATGGATGGATTGATAAAACTCTTATTGAAGTTCAGTATGTGGTACATGTATTTCTAAAAGTAACAAGATATTGAAAAAACATTACCTATGTGAACTTTGGGATGATGCCGTCTCAATAAAGAGTTAGAGATTCTTTTAAAAGTTCAATTAATATGATAAGTACAATGTCATATTAGCACTAAGCGAGTTTGAGAAATTTGTGAAAATATGATATCACTGATATTATCATAAGGAATAAATGGTTCAAAGCTTTGACGTTACCTGAAATTTCGATAATACTTTGTGAAATTATATTACGGTTTGATTCAAATCAAAAGATATCTAATCCTTATACATAAGTACTGATATTTTGAATATGTGATCGATATTGATTTTGAACAAGTGGGTGATTGTTGTATTTATTGTATAAAAATCAATGTTGGAATATTGGGCCACTTGTTGGGCCTACAAAGAATCAATGTTGGGCCACTTATTTGGCGTACAGAGTGACTAAATGGAATGAATGAAAAAAGGTCCGAATTGGGGCTTCGATTTTGCCAATGTGATCTTTGTAGAAAGCCAAGTCTAAAAGTGTTGAACCATGTGATCGTTTACAACTTGAATTCTGGTGCCTTTTGGATGAAAAGTTCCAACTTTTCATGAATAGTTGATACCATTTAGAGATGTGTTGATGAAAAACTAANTCATATTGAAGAAACACTTGTGTTTTGGCGTTCTCCATTAGACTTGATAAATCCTACAAATTATTTGTCATTTGAATCTTTAAAAGCATCTTTAAAAGCATTTGAAGAGGAGGTATATATTGTTTGAGAAAATATTTATTTCGTGTTGAAGTCTTGCCATTTATTCTATTTTTTATGTTTCCATCTTCATCCTACTTTACTCTCCATTGTATTATTTTCAACGCAACCTACCCCACCGAAAAAAAAAATCTACAAGATGATAGGGTTGTCAAAGATGGTAGAAAGAAACTTGCAATTTTTATTTGAATACATCCAAAATGAATACAGGCTGGCCTTACTTTTATTATGGTGTATTGTAGGCTGTTATTATCAAAATAAAAATAAAAAATTACAAGTTGCTTTCCATCATCTTTGAAAATCCTATAGAAATATCCTGGCATCTCGTGGTTTTTTGGTGTTTAGTAGGCTGTTACTATAAAAAATAATAAAAATTGCAAGTTGCTTTCTACCGTCTTTGATAATCCTAGCATATCCTAGCATATTGTAGTTTTTTCTTTACTTTAGTGGGTGGCCTGTTATTACCAAAAGTAAAGAATAATAAAAATTGCAAGTTGCTTTCTATCGGCATAAATAAAAAATGACAAGTTATCACCACTGATATTCTAGTGTTGATCATTTTTAGTCGAGATGAATTTGCACATGGTTAATGCCTTGCTCATGTCAAGGTCATGTCCGCGATGTGTATGTAATGCACAGGGCAATGTGCACATTCGACGGGACAGAAGCAAGACAACACGTTGCCCCTCCATTGCTTGTACTCGAATTTTCTCTCATTGTTGAGTAATAAGAGATTGTGAAAGGTTCCACAAATCTTTATTTTGCCTCTATTTTATGCATTTATTTTTATTTGGTCAAATTTCGTGGATCATTGTGTTCTTAGGCCATCTGCTACCATGCACTCAAATTTGAAGTAAATTTTAAATCATTTTGCAACAAAGTGAGAATCATGTCCCTCATTACATTAAATTTTAATGAATAGTATTTAATCATTTTCTTCATTTTTTCATTCTTAACAATTTATTGACTTGAAAAATTATTTATTTTAATCATTTTATTTACTTGACATTTTAAAGTTCATATAAAATAACTATAAATTCACGGACAAATTAGGTTTCATACCCTTGAATTAACAATAATTCAATCCATAAGTTGCACTTTATCAAGATGCTACTTGATATTTCATTGAAACTTTCCTACTTGCATTGGACCTTGGCGCATTGCATTGTGTGTACATTCTTCTTTGACACCTTCCTTAACATTCCTTTTATGTGGAAGAAATCTGGGCAAT
Organism: Fraxinus cuspidata; assembly: GCA_903798385.1. Classification (NCBI taxonomy): domain Eukaryota; kingdom Viridiplantae; phylum Streptophyta; class Magnoliopsida; order Lamiales; family Oleaceae; genus Fraxinus; species Fraxinus cuspidata. The sequence continues at coordinate 3,676 of CAIGRP010078329.1, forward strand.
GATGTGATGATTGTGATCAAAATCATTGGCGTAGATGTAGGCACATAAAAGAGTGTAATCCTTGTTTTCGACCACAATGTAAATATAGCATGATTGTTTTACATTAAAACTTTTACTCATTGCCTGCTCTCCTTGGTTGTTCGACCAATGCTACTTTTGGCTCGTCGATTTACCACTTTAGACGTGTACCTCCCTCGGCATACTAGATCGTTGTGTCGTGTCATTTTTAATTTTACTTGTATAACCTGTCATATTGGTTGTTTCATTTTCGTCCTCAAAAATGAAATTTCTTGTAATTAAGGATTCGAACAGCTATTAAATTTAGATGAAAGACATTGGCATATCAACAAACAAATAAGTAAACGATATTTTTTGTTGTAATTTTATGTGGGGTCCTTCTAATCAAGCCTGCATTAGCATCTTTTATTCAATTTTTAACGCAAAATTGCAGCTGCTCATCTTCTTCTTCGTCTTTGGCGTTAGCAATACTAAATTGTTGCTTGAAAAAGTTGAATGCTTACATTTTGCTGCAATTTTCTGTCTTTTGAGTGTGAAGAGAGATCCGAAATAGATTATTCTGCTCTTATTTCTCTCACTGAAATTTTTGAGAAATCCAGATTATCAACACCCAATTACTCGGGCTAAAAGATTCAGTTTCTCTCCTAAAAAAATTAGTTTCTCAAAAGATTATCTTGAAAATTCTTCAAAAAGAACAAGCAGTAAATAAGGTAGAAGACATCGCTTTGGCATTTCAAGACTTGAAAAAAAGTAACAAGAAGATTTGAGTCCACAGAAAAACAGATAATGGAGATTGAGGATGACAGTGGCGTACAAGATTTGCAGCCAAGGACTTCGGTGCCTTCTCGCAGTGGCAAGAGCGCTATGATTGGTCTTGATGAGGACTTTAAGAAGATCTTGAACTGGCTAGCTGGAAATTCGTTGGGACGTGATACTCTCGCCATTTTGGGGATGCCCGGAATTGGGAAGACCACTTTTGCTAGAAAAGTTTACGATCATCAACGATTTCAGGATACATTTCATGTTTGTGCCTGGGTAACAGTATCTCAGAAATACGATGAGCGTAAAATCCTACTAGATCTTCTAGATTCTATGAAACACTCGGGCGAGCCGCACAAATTAGGAACCAGTGCCTTAAAAGATAAATTGCACCAGAATCTAAAAGGTAGGAGGTACCTCATTGTAGTGGATGACATATGGGAGACGGAGGTCTGGAATGATGTCAATAATTTGTTTCCAGATGACAAGAAGAAAAGTCGAATCATACTGACTACTAGGCTGAAGGAAGTGGCTTTACATGTCAAGTCTTCTACTCATCAGATGCGTTTTCTAAATGACATTGAAAGTAGGAATTTATTTTGTAAGAAGGTGTTTGGAGGAGATTGTTGCCCCGGTGAACTGAATCAAATTGGGAACGAGATTGCCAAAAAATGTGGAGGACTTCCACTTGCAATTGTTTTGATTGGAGGGCTTCTCTCAAAGTCCACCCAAACACAAAGTTACTGGGAATATGTTGCGAAGAATTTAAGTTCGGTTATAACTTCACATGGCAATCAGTCATCAAAGATATTGTATTTAAGTTATAACAATCTTCCTCATCATCTGAGAGCATGTTTTCTCTATATGGGAATTTTCCCGGAGGATTATGAGATCTTTGCATCCAAACTTGTCAAGTTATGGATTGCAGAGGGATTCATAGAACCAGACATGACAAGCAAAACCTTGGAAGATGTGGCAGAAGAGTATTTACTGAATCTTGTTGAGAGAAGCCTTATTTCGGTTTCTAAGCGGAGTTCTAGAGGCAAAATTAGAAAATGCAAGATCCACGATCTCTTGCACGAGTTTTGTGTGAGAGAAGCTAAGAAGGAGAGCTTTTTTCATGTCACTGACAGGAGTCTCCATCATCTTCCAAGTTATATCAGTATCAATCATATTACTGACACGAGTTCCCAGAGTCTTCCAAAAAACATTATCAGCTTGCGTAGGGTAAGTATTCATCCAAATACACAAACTAATTGTCTTCATGCTGCTAGTCTACCAACTTCAACCGTCCGAACTGTTTTGAATTTTGATCCCACGCTCTCTCTTTCAGTAGAATTTCTAAACTCTAGTCTACTCAGAGTATTGGATACAGTGAATGGAAATAGCTTTGATTTCCCAACTGAGACAGTAGAACTACTTAACTTGCGGTTCCTTGCTTGTTTGAGTGGAAATAGGGAGTTACCTTCATCAATGTACAAACTTAGAAATCTACAAACCTTGATTCTTTCTTGTATGGAGTCGTCATTTCGTCTACCATTTGAAATATGGAGGATGCCACAATTAAGACACGTGCATTTTGACTCTGTGATTTTGCCTGATCCTCCCGTTGCAGGAGTTGAGGGGGAAAAGTCTCTTATTGTTCTACAAGACCTTCAATCGCTTTCCACCGTGATAAATTTTAAATTTGTGGAGGACATCCTCCGAAGAATTCCGAATCTAAAGAAATTGGGGATCTTATATGATGATATAAGCGAGGATCGGTCAGACTATCTCAATAATCTTGTGCTTCTAAAAAACCTTGAAGCATTGAAATGCCTCTTTAGTTGGCCGTACCAAACTTTCTTGCAGAAGATCATTTTTCCGCCTTCACTCAAAAAGTTAACTTTAAGGGGTTGTTTCCTTCCTTGGGAAGATATGACGATCGTTGGTTCATTGCCCAAACTTGAAGTGCTAAAACTGAAACGCAAAGCCTTCAGCGGAGCAGTTTGGGAACCAAAAGAAGGAGAATTTCTTCAACTAAAATTTCTGCTACTTGAAGAAAATAATCTGGAGGATTGGAATGCCGAGGGAACCCACTTCCCAATCCTTGAACACCTAATTCTTCACAATTGCCAGCGTCTGAAAGAAGTCCCTTGTGGTATTGGAGAAATACTTGCACTTCAAAAAATTGAGTTGTATTATTGCAGCGATTTACTTGTGACTTCAGCAAAAGATATCTATGTGGAACAACATAACTCGGGAAATGAGGACTTTCAATTTCGTATTGTGCAAAATAGAAAAATGACAGCTGAGGAGTTTGAAACTTGTTGAGACTCAGGTTCTTAGCTCCATTGACGTGTTGGTGCCAATTTCTTCTCTTTTTTTTTCTGTAAGTGCATTTCTTCATGGTGTGCAATGTTTAAATTAAACACCTTTTATTATTGTTTTGTTTGATGGGTGACATCATTATCTTTAGTTTTAGCACCATTGTTCTACTGCCTACTGGACCGCCTTGACTTCTTTCGTACTCACTAGTTTTGCAATGGTATTTTGAATTTCATATGTAGTTGGAGTAAAGATAAAACAATATGGCCAGAGAATGTTGAACAATTGATTTCGGAAAAGGAAAAAAAAAAAAAAAAATTGAATTTTGAACAACCATCCACTCCAAAGCCACATCTCTCAATGTATACAAAAATATCTACAACTTGATTGCATCTTCATTAATCCCGTAAATTGGAAGTTCTGGCAGTTTTTTAGGAATCTTGAGGTATGCGCATTAGGCTTTCGTGAGGTAACCCATAGAATTGTGTGATATTGATGTTTAAGTTGATCAAATCATCCATGATTTGAAAGTTATTCTACCCAAAATCTGGATATACAATATTGGAGTGCTTGGGCATTGTTACAGGAATGAAGAATAGTGAAACGACGAGTGTTCTTCATCGATTTTAATTTGTTCACGCTTTTCGCTACCTTAGCGGCTTCTTGTGCAATTGGCAAACCTGAAATATTTTATGCCATCTGAGCTTTCTATTTTGTTTATGTACCTCGAGTCTTCGCCTAAATGCGCGTTCTATTTTCGAATCAAATAGTTCAAGATTATCGTCATGGGACGGAGCCTACAAACACCTTTTTACCTGTAAAAAAAAAAAATTAATCTAAACTAATCAAATAAAAGTCAAAATAAAAGAAACTAAGATTATATGTAAATAGTCTCCGACAACAACATGAAAAATTTATTGTCGATTTCGTATCCTATAAGTGTATGAATCGTAGCAAATAATATAGTGGACCTATGAGTCCGAAATATCATTTTCACTAGCTAAGTTAATTCCATATCTCTAAGTGAATTCAGATACACATTAATAAGTGCCTTAAATCTCTAAGAATCCATGTAACAACTACACTAACTAGAAAAAGAATCTCTACACTTCTATAATAATTATCGAAATTTGTTATGTGATCTAAATCAATAATTTACCTCTCAATTCGTTACAAATTCACAAAATCATCGAGCCACTGGCCAAGTAACTCAAAGCATTAAACTTCATAAATAAAATCAACACGTGAAAATTAGACTACTAGAATCTTGAAAATTATATTAAACGGTCACATATAGATTACGTTGTTTGCCCTAACTATGAATTTAACTACTCATACTAATGAAAGATAAAAAAAAAATAAAAGGTAAAGAGTTCATAACCGGATTTAAAATCTTGTTGATGGAATGAATTACATCTTGCACTAAAAATCTTCTTCAATATCAAAAGTTTTTAAATCCTCTCCTTTTGCCCTTTGATTTTGATGTTTATATTTTTTTCTCTCTAAAATTGTGTCCTATAAAAAGAATGATTAAGACTATATATATAGAAGTCTATTTATGTATAATGTAGAATTTGAGTGTAAATAGAAAACCAATGAAAGCTTAAATTTGTTTTAGCTTAGTGCATTGTTGTCCTCAACATTAAATTCTTGTGCATCCCAGGTCCTCTTTATTTGTATGGCGGATCTTCATCTTCACAACTTGATTATTTTGGCGTCCAATTCTTCAAATTTGTGACTCTTCATCCAATTTAATCTAAACTTGTTTAATTCGAATTTTAATCCAATCCGCTTAGCCTAATGATAAACAAATAAGAATCGAAGATTGAATAAGCTCATAAAATGCACTCATCATAGTACCACAGCCTCTAATGCTGAAAGTTCATCAAGGAAAGGAATTATGATGAAATGAGGAGTCTGTTGTGAGATTGGGCTCAATAAATGAAGGTGTAGAAGAAGGGAACCACCTGCTGCGAATTCAAAATAGATTTTTATACCTTCCTGTTTATTTTGGTTTAGTTACTGCTTGACGATTTTTCTGTTTTTGAAGAAAGATGTTGGTCTTGTAATTTGTTTCTTTATGTAATGGTGTTTTTATGGGTTCCTATTATTGTTTTTTGTGCTTTTGCTATTTTTTTTTTTTGTTGCTTTCATTGTTTTTTATTTGGCTGTTTAGTGCTTCTGCTGCATTAGCCATGTTCGAAGTGATAGATTTGCATTCTACTATTTATGGTATACTTCAGGGTTGTTTCATGCAAACTTCATGATTTCAGGGAAATTTTGTGCAAATTTTATCATTTCTGGGTTCATGTTGCATAATGTTTATCATATATGTTACAAAACAAACGAGATACCAGAATCGCTCCGATATCACTTGTTGCGAAACAAACCACGGGATTGAGATATTGAAGTTATATAACACAATAATAAAGTATTTGATCAAGCAAAAAAATAATAAAGACAGAAATATGGCAGTCTAAAAGATTTTATTGATTCTATAATTCAAGTAATCTATTTTTTCACACTTGTAAAATTGTATAGAAGAGCCTAGTGTTTATAGGGAACATGTAGGTGACATCCAAACCCTCTTAATAGAGTTGTTGATGAAGTAGGATACCAAAAAATCCAATCCAAAACGAAAAATGAGAGAAAAACGCGAAAAATCGGAACAGATCACCGGGCACCGCGGTGCTTGGCGTTCTGCCGAAATTTTATTTTATTTTTTTCTCAAATTGTTTTCTCCATCCCAAACTATTCTTAAAGTCAAATACCAATTTTTAACTCTCAATGAGCTTCCACAATAGAATTTCAACTTGATATAAGACTCCAATAGCATTCCAAATTTGAATTTTTCATTACGTGCACTTCAATTAGAATTTTTCAATACTTCAAACACTTCAACAAAAGATTTCGGGTCATACACAAATTCCAACAATTTCGACTTTGACACGAATTCCACCAAGGAATGAACTGACTTCTTCAACAATAACTAAAAATTAATTTTTCCAACAGAACACAAAACTTCACCTCTTCCAATGAATTCAAGCACTACTTTTGTAGAATTGTCTCAGATTCCCAAAAAATATAATAACTTTATAATTTACCAAAATGGGCTATAACACACCCTAAAGTAGAATCAATACCAAATACTTTTAAAGAAAGCCCATTGTTAGATTGTACACCTTCTACTCCACTTAAAGCATGCTCAACAAAATCAGAATCCACATACTTTGTTCCACTGGGTCCGTCCCTCCAATACAACTTGGACACCCGTACAAACCTTCAAGACTCCACCTCCACCAAAGAATTCATAGCCTTTTGAATTAAGGATAGACAACGAGATGAGATTTTTCTTCAAATCTGGAACATGTCGAACGTGACCAAGTGTTCTAATTGTTCCATCCAAAAGTTTCAATCTGACCGTACCAATTCCAATAACCCGATAAGCTGCGTTGTTTCCAATAACCACGACACATTTGGAAACAGTTTCATATGTAGTAAACAAGTCCTTATTAGGACACATATGAAACACACATGCTGAATTAAGAATCAAATCCTCCTCTGGTTTAGACTCGACGCCAGAAATAGCCAAGAGATCTCCATCAATGTTCTCCACGAGGTCTGCTTCGCCTGAAGTATCTGAATATCTACTTGCAGCCATCCTTTCTTAATTCTACAATTTGTAGCAATCATTTTTCAAGTGCCCATTCTTCTTGCAGTGGTTACAAATCTGATTACTGAACTTAGATTTCGATTTGCCCCTTCCAGAACCACCATGAGCAACCAGGCTTTCTCCATCTCTGCCTCAGAAACCAAATCCTTCATCTTCTCTTTTGAATACAAAACATCATACACCTCCTCTATGAAGAGAATATCATAACTATACAAGATTGTGTCTCTAAATGAAGAAAACGAAGTGGGCAACGAACACAATAGGATCAAGGCCAAATCTTCTTCATTATACTCTACTTTCAAAGTTTCCAAATCAACGACGATCTCTTTAAATATAGTCATGTGATTTTCCAATGATCCTCCTTCTATCATTCGATGAGAGTATAAATGTTATTGAGATTCAACTTGCTTGTCAGACTTTTAATCATGCATAATTGTTCCAACTTCAATCATAAAGCAGCTACTGAATTCTCCTTCAAAACGTCCTAAGGAATAGTATTTGATAGATGAAGATGAACGTGAGAAACTGCCTTCTTATGCTCTCATAATTTCTCGTCCGCGGTCAAAGTTGCTAATATCTTGTCAATTCCCAGCAACGCATCATCCAAGTCTAGCCATGCGAGTACTACATGCATCTTAATTTGCCATAGCGAAAATCTAGTCCTCTGATCCAAAAGTGGAATATCATACTTCATGGAAGCCATCACGAACAAACATACCTCGAATAAATCAAACCATGCGCTCTTGCGGAACTGTTGAACCTAATCTTTGATACCACTTGTTACAAAACAAACGAGATACCAGAATCGTTCTGATACCACTTGTTGTGAAACAAACCATCGAATTGACATGTTGAAATTATGTGACACAATAATAAAGTATTTGATCAAGCAAAAAAAAAATAATAAAGATAAGAAATATGATAGAGAAATTAAGAGATTTTATTGACTCAAAAATAATGAAGAAGAGAGAAAATTATAATGGATCCTATTATTCTAGTAATCTATTTTCTCATACTTGTAAAATTATATAGAAGAGCCTAATATTTATAGGAAACGTGTAAATGACGTCCAAACCCTTTTAATAGAGTTGTAAATGAAGTAGTATGTCAAAAAACCGAGTTCAAAATGAAAAAGGAGAGAAAAAAGCAAAAAATCGTAACAGATCCGTGGGCGCCGCGGCGCCGAGCGTTCTACCGAATTTATTTTTTCGCTCAAATTGTTTTCGCCATCACAAACTCTTCTTCAAGTCTAATACTAAACTCCCAATGGGATTCCAAAATAAAACTTCAACTTGATATAAAACTTCAATAGCATTCCAAATTAGAATTCTTTTTGACGTGCACTTTAATTAGTATTTTTCAATACTTCAAACACCTCAATAAAGGAATTCGGGTCACACCAAATTCCAACAATATACAAGGTTGTATTGCACAACATCTCACAATATCAGGTTGTTTTCACAACCTTTACTATTTTCAGTGCGGCAATCCTATTCCCTAGTATACATGAACATGACCAACCGGTGAGAACACATGAAAAAAACCAAGAAATTGGAAGTCCATTATGAGTAAAAACATTCCATCGCACATCAAATACATATAACACCAATATCATTACAGCAATACTATTAGAAATAATAACATTTACTAACATTCATTAATTACCCAAAATAACAACACTACTGAAGCTTTATTTTCCACCAAAAACTCACATCACAACACACCCACATAAAAAACCGAAAATCCAAAAGCATTGTCTCTACAATTTTAAGGACCTAATGTTTGTATACATACCTGAATCTTAGCAGATTAGATATGATCTTCACGGATTTACGACATATAAGTGGGTCATATCATGAGAAGAACCCATAACTTCCATTTTGCAGTGTAAAAAAAAATAGCGATACAAACAAAAATGCAAAACGATTAAAGAAATGGAGTTTGAATTTTCATTACTAAGCGTCTTGTGCATGTCAAGAACCTTTTCTACCAGATTGGCTTGTGTCCATGAAGTTTATTGCTGAATCTCCATCCCACACCTGTAGAGACGAGGCTTCATTTCAACTTCAAATAAAATGGGTTATTGTCAAAAATACCTTTTCATTCTTTATATAGCACCCTTTCTCTAACAAACTACTCCCGAATAAGTGGATGGGTATGGAAAATACTATTTTGCCTTTTTAAAATTATTCATTTTGACCTTCTTTAAGTGAATTTAACGACAACAGTAATGAGGATGGACGATATGGGGGGTTTTCTTCACCTCAAAGGTTATATAGAGGAATTTTGCATCAATATGAAATGGTAGAGGGTATTTCGCAATAAGGGCAAAGATCAAGGGGTTTTGCGCCAATAATACTTCACAGAATTCGAACTTATAAAAAGTAGGAAATACAAATAAAATTGAGTGATGTTGTGTTTAAGACTAGTTTATGTGACAATATTTACAATATTAGATTTTAGGGTTCAATTAAATACAAGGATTTATAGTTCATTTAATATATGATAAATGATATATTGACACTTGGAATGATGCTAGATGCCATTATTCAATAAAATTGTCATGGTGGTTATCGATGTTTGTTAAATTGACTAAATAAATAATTATTAACAGCGAAGCACATGAGTTGCAAGCATATCACTACATTTTATTATTCTAAATATGGTGGTTAGCACAAGCGACGAGAAGCGGACCAAGAATTTTTGCACTTCTGTATTATAGTAATACAAGCTGCCTATAATTTGGTGGGAAGTCTGTGCATTAAATAGACAAGGGTAAATAGCAAAGAACGTCCTTACCTTTCAATATCATTGTGCAAAACGTCCATACCTTTCATTTTTTTGCATTTTCACCCATACCTTCCACTTTCATTGCGCAAAATGTCATTTTTATCCATTTTTTCAATAAAAGACCATTTACCCTCATATTCAAATAAAATAAAGAGAAAAAGTTGAATAAATAATTTCAGCTATAATCCTTAAGTTTTTTTAAAAAATTACAAAGAA